>OVAX01002421.1:0-29737 GCA_900406405.1 Lepidium africanum
CACTCAAAGCTTGGATTGGTTAAAATGACCAAACCGTGATCATGAACCATACTCTTTTTCCCTTAGTTGGTTTTGTCGCAATGGGTTTTCCACTAAGGTTTTTAATGAGGTGGGGAATCACAACTTTCAAGCTTTATCCTAATGAATTACATTATGGATTCAAGCTTGAGGGGGAGTGTTAACTATGAGACTTAAAGAGGAAGTAATTAGGAAAGGAGTTTGGTTAAGAATGGACAAAGAAGAGCAAACATCAATCCTACCTTTGGTCCATTCTTAACCATCAAAGACAAGTCACATGGCTCCCTTGGGAAGACCATCATGACCGTTGGAGACNCCTTGGGAAGACCATCATGACCGTTGGAGACAAAAGAAGAAAGTCTTCTTCTTCTCTTTCATAAAGCTTAAGACTTGTTATAGGAAGTTTTGTCTTTAGTTAATTGTTGGTATTAGGAAGTTAATTGTCTATATATGTATGTGTAATTGTACAGATTTAAAAAAAAAGAAAAAGAAAAGAGAAAGCTTCATCCTTCCATTCTTCTTCTCTCCATCGGATTTTGTTACCAAGAAAATCCAATCTCTTCTAATCTTCAAATCTTCATTCTAATCTCTAAAGTTCTATTTAATCTCACACATGTTGCAGAGCTTTGATGGTGAATCGTTTATGGTCGAAGAAGCAATCGCACGCCAGTCAAAGACGATATCGCTTATGATTGATGAAGATAGCAACAAAAATGAGATCACTCTTGAAAACGTCACAAGCAAGATTCTCACGATTGTGATCGAGTACTGTAAGAAGCACCACGTCAATGCTAATTCTTCTTCTTCCTCCGAAGAGGATCTTAAGAAATGGGACGCTAAGTTCATGGAACTCGATCAAACCACCATCTTTCAACTCATTCTTGCTTCGAATTACCTCAACATCAAAGGTTTGTATGATCTCACATGCCAAACTGTTGCAGATATGATCAAAGGCAAAACTCCAGACCAAATTCGTGCACACCTGAGGAAGAAAAACAGATTTACCATGAGAATCAATGGGTTTTTGATTGAGCAAATTCATCAAAACATAATCAGCTTACTGTATTTTTTTCAGTTTCTTAATCAATAATGTAGATTTGATGATGCTTTTTGGATAAACCAATGTTTGTTTTCTTCTCGTTCTTCTCAATAGACAATCTTTTGCTGAATGTAAAAACTAAAACTCTGCTTCATTGAAGAATCAGTAATGAAATGATTACAATCTCAGTTACAGGTTTAAGAACCAAATAAAATCTCAAAGCTCTCATAAAACGACGTCATTTTGAGTGGGTTCCACTTTAATTATGCCAATTAGGAACAGTCAATGTGGTCGCTTGACTTTGTATTTCTCTCTTCTCTCCTCTCAGGTCAGAGCCATCACCAAACAACAATCAATAAGCGAGCGTGTCTGACTGCTTCTCCTTCAGCTTTTCAATCTCTACTTTTCCCACGTAATCTCACCAAATCACTTTTTTCTAGGGTTCTATCTTCTCTTCAATTATGAATTTTCTTCTTTTCTAGACTCCTTAAATTTCCTTTTCTTCAATTTGATCGGCGACGGAGAAGCCTAAGTCTGAACCGGCAATGTCTGTCTCCGAGCTCAAAGAACGTCACGCCGTTGCTACGGAGACCGTTAATAACCTCCGTGATAGGCTTAGACAGAGACGTCTCCAGCTTCTCGATACAGATGGTTTGGGGATTTTTTTTTCTTTCTCTTCACAAGAAAATTATGTATTGGTTTAATTGGGATTGAATTTTTGGCAGTTTCAAGGTATTCGGCATCTCAAGGACGTACACCAGTAAGCTTCGGAGCAACGGATCTGGTTTGTTGTCGAACTCTTCAAGGACACACCGGAAAGGTGAGTCAATGGTTCAATCTTTTTCTGCATCTTACAATTTTACTAGCTTTTCGTATAATTGACGAATTGGGTCTGCCGAAAGTACGGTCTTTATCCTAAAAGTATTGTCTCTTTATGGAGATTTGTAACTTGTGATAGAGAGTTTAGTGAGTATTACCGTTTCAGAGGAAGGAGAAGCTTTAATTTGTGGAGAGATTTCGGTCTGAATGAGTTTGTTATTTAGTTGCTGATGCCTATAAGCCTTTGATACATATTATGATTAAGGAGAGCAGAGGAATTTGGTTAAGATACTGCCTAAATGTAGATGCCGAGGAGCTGATTGTGAATGTTTGTTGACACTGACAGACAAAATTTTCAGATGAATGCTGACTTGTGAATATAAAATGTGGAATTTGCAGGTTTATTCATTAGATTGGACGCCGGAGAGTAACCGGATTGTCAGTGCATCTCAAGATGGGCGATTAATCGTGTGGAATGCACTTACGAGTCAGAAAACTCATGCTATAAAACTCCCTTGTGCTTGGGTTATGACATGTGCCTTCTCTCCAAATGGTCAGTCGGTTGCGTGTGGTGGATTAGACAGTGTATGTTCTATCTTCAGTCTAAGCTCAACCGCGGACAAGGATGGAACCGTACCAGTTTCAAGAATGCTCAGTGGTCACAGGGGGTATGTTTCGTGCTGTCAGTATGTCCCAAATGAGGATGCCCACCTAATCACCAGTTCAGGTGATCAAACATGTATCTTATGGGATGTGACTACAGGCCTCAAAACTTCTGTTTTTGGTGGTGAATTTCAGTCTGGACATACTGCTGATGTACTAAGGTATGGATGTTGCTTCCATATGCTTTGCTTAGTTGCATCGGTTTGTTTAGCATGGCTTCTAAAGTAGCATATATTCGGAGACCTAACTATACCATTTGGATCAAGCTTGAAATCAACTTTTAGGTTTTAATAATATATTGAAAGTCACTTAAACTAATGTCCTTCTATGCGGTAATTGTGCCCCATTTCTTTCAGTGTCTCAATCAGTGCATCAAACCCAAAGTGGTTCATATCTGGTTCATGCGATTCCACAGCACGCTTGTGGGACACTCGTGCTGCAAGCCGAGCAGTTCGAACTTTTCATGGGCATGAGGGAGATGTTAATACGGTCAGATTCTTTCCGGATGGGTATAGATTTGGGACTGGATCAGAAGA
The DNA here is from genome assembly GCA_900406405.1 of Lepidium africanum. Taxonomy (NCBI): domain Eukaryota; kingdom Viridiplantae; phylum Streptophyta; class Magnoliopsida; order Brassicales; family Brassicaceae; genus Lepidium; species Lepidium africanum. The sequence goes on from OVAX01002421.1 coordinate 3,076, forward strand.
TGGAACATGCAGACTGTATGACATCAGGACTGGTCACCAACTCCAGGTGTATCAACCACAAAGTGATGGTGAGAACACACCTGTGACCTCTATTGCATTCTCTGTCTCAGGGAGACTCCTGTTCGCTGGTTACGCCAATGCCAACAACAATACGTGCTGTGTTTGGGATACTCTCTTGGGAGAGGTAAGCTATTAACATTGAGTACGAGTGAATGGAGTTTTTGTTGTTCAATGTAAGGTTATGACTGAAATGTGGGACGTTTCTGGCAGGTTGTATTGGATTTGGGATTACTTCAGGATTCACACAGGAATCGGATAAGCTGTTTGGGGTTGGCATCAGATGGAAGTGCCTTGTGTACAGGAAGTTGGGATTCAAATCTAAAGGTAAGTGTCTCTATTTATTATATCATGTTATGTATGACTTGGAGAATTTATGAATATTCGTTAAAAACAGATATGGGCGTTTGGAGGGCACAGGAGAGTGATGTGAAGAATATGAACAGACGTAGGAGTTATGTCTGCAGTTGTTGTGGTTGGTTAATATATATACTGTAGTCTGGAAGTATAATCCAGTATGGTTGGCTTTGTAATCTTTGTGGAGTTTGCTTGGAAATAGAGAAGTGATTAGAAAGATCAAACTTCCCTTGTTAACTATGTTAGTGTGCTTGCTTTTGATTTATTTATTCTTCACTTTCCCTTCTTAACTTTAGCATTCTTCTCGTAAGTCTGATCAATAGTAATAATCGCCAGTCTCTTGATATCGAACGCAGACCATAATACTTTACAACTGTTGCTTATGTGTTTTGTATCACAATGGTTGTGCGTATTACTATCAAAAAGCCAGTAGCTTATTTCGAATCTGGACGACAAAGATAATATTTGGATATCCAAATTATGAATGTAATCACTTTGACGAGTAGTAACTAGTAACTAATGAGAAAATTATTAGATTTGAGGAATCAAAAAAGCACCGTCATATAATAAAAAGGCCAAAAAGCTCCACAATATTTGTTTGACAGTAAAGGTAAGATAGGAAGAGAATACTAAACTATTATTTAATAGGTGATGTGTTATTGGGGTTTGGGTAAGTGAGGATTCTTTAGGAGCAGGACGACATCTTTGATAATACCTGTAGAAACGTTAATAAAGGTCTTAGCCGCTGGCTACAATCTCATGAATGGCCTCGGCGACAGAAACGTCCTCAGCTCTAACTGTAAGTTTCATTGCAATGTCCTTTGAGCTGTCCAGTCCAAACTGTGCTCTCACTAACACTTTCACGTTCCCTATGTATACACCTGACAATAAACACGTGTGTGACCTTGCATTGTTAGGAATTGTCTCCGTTCCCTGCCATGTGTGTTTCCAGTGTCAGTTTCAAGTTCGGGAACAGAATCCAAATGGGTCACATACTCAGAAGGAGTCCCATCGTCCAATGATAACATCTATCGATATAAAGTGGAGAGGAGAGAGACTAACCTCACAAGGCTGCATGCCAAGAAGATCGATAACAGCCTTTACAGCTTCTCCCAAACTGTCTCTTTGGCCAAGGCCATATTCGTCTACACGCTCATCTTCTTCCTCCATGCTTTCCCATGCATTCCTGAAATTGGAGACGCCCAATTTCACCATGTAATCTCCAGCTACAACCTCAAGATCCTCCAGCTGGTACTCATCCTCTACACCGTCATCATCAGCTTCACCTGTGCTTGGGTCAACCTACATTTATAAGAAGAATGAGAAAAATTATATATATTGTTTTCTGTGATTATCTAGAGTCAGTATATGACTCCTACTTCAAAAAGAACAAAATCCACTGAATAGGTTTGCTGGTGCTTTAAATGACTGTCTCTGTGTTTTCGAGAGAATGGAAAATTTCCTTTTCTAGATTGAAAACAACCAGATGATCTTCTAGGAACAACTTAATTCTAATTCATCAATCCCACTAATTATTCTTGAAAATCATCTAGAAATATCCTAATGTTGAAACAAGATGTTTTTGAACAAGCTTCAGAACGTATATAAATAAAAAGACGGAAGTGAAAAGCCTATTTAACATGTACCTCCTTAACAACGAAAGTCAATGTGTTGGAGAACTTTCCGTAAGCAGGGACCCTTTCTGGCTTCTCAAAGACAACAAAGGCTTGACCAGGCGAATCATAAGGCAGGGAGTTAAGGGCCTTTGAAGTTACTTCACTGAACTCCTCTGCTTCTGAAGCATCTACAATGACATTGACCTACAAGTCCATACCAGGGTGATGAAATGAGGAAAGAAGACATAAGATATGCTTTACATAAATATTCGCCAAAGTTCAGTACCCTCTCCAACAATTGCTCTGGTATTGTGTTAGTGCAGTTGTACTGGAATACCACATGACTGTCAAAAATGTGCTTTACAACGTTGACGGCATATTCTGTTTCTGCTTCAGTTAGCTCCACAGGTGCAGAAGACTGAAAAGGAAGTACAAGTTAAAGCAATTATCGTAAGCCAATAACACATTGAAACAGAAGAAAAAATCAGTCCTAACCTTGAAAAGTTTTCCAAAGGCGGCAAACTCTGGGATAGAAGAGAGCAGTCTTTCATAGCCATCAAATCCAGAAGCAGGTGCAGCTGGTGGCGCACCGAGACCAGACGGCTTTTTACCCTGAGCTTTCTTCTCTGCAAGGGGCTGGGATTTTACTTCCCTAGGCACAGAGTTGATATCAAAAGCTTCTTCCGAGGGCTCCTGCAGGATCAAAAACATAGGATAACTGATGTCCAACGAAGCATACGTAAAAGACGAAAACTGAGAAATGGGTAACTCACATAATTCTTCAGACTATTTTCCATATTGACCAGGGGAACCTCCAGGGAACCAAACAGAAAGTCCTTGCTCTCATTCTCAGTGTCAACAGTACCATCACCACCAAGAACACTCAAATATAGTGTTGCTCGGTCACGGACCTTAAGATAAAAAAAGGTCGTAACTTATGATTAGGTAAGGAATCATCAAATAACTGACACGCATTTCTCCTGAGCAAATTATTTACAACGGCAAACACATGCATGCATGTTTAATGATACAACCAGACACAAAAAAGTCATAACGACACAGCAGATTTTCTAGAGTAAGACTGGAACGCACCTCATCATCACTGTCATAGATGCAGCGCTTCAACAGAACAGTAATCCGGGGCTGCCGAGCATCAATAGATTATGCTCCTTATCATCAGTCAAAGAAGAGAAACGACAAAAAAGTGGTTCATAAGATAACTATACATACCTTCAAAGATTCAACCATAAACCCAAACTTTGCAAGTGTGGAAACAGCAGCCGCCCGGACAGTGGCATTCTCTAGATGCACACGGTTATAAATATATCTTATATACTTGCTTGGATCTGACGTGTTAGGCCCCTCAATTCCCAGGAAATGAAGGATCTGTCCAACAGAATACGTTTTAATACCACACAAGCCGTTTTTGATAGCAACCGCAGATGGATGATAAGAAGAATAGTTTACCTGTGTTGAAAGATACGTGAATTCACAATCTTCAATAAATTCACAAAGATGAAGCAATCCACTTTCCTTCGCATCAGGTATATCTCTGATAATGGTCACAATAGAATCTACAATTGCTCTTTTATACTCAAATCCACCTTCTTCCCTAAGAATGTTGCTTAAGAAGGTCATCCTACAAAATAAAGGTGGCAGATTAGTCATAAGCCAAATTCATCTGAAAGAATAGCATTGCTAAAGATCAAAACGCAAAAACACACCCTCCAACTTCACTTACAAGGATCTGTATTTCAGTGGAAATTTCACACACAACGATCTAATTGCTTCCACGACCACAATTTTGAACTCATCAGCAATATCTGACATAAAATTAGTTATCTGTTTCATCAAGCGTTCAACACTTGATTCGTTCCCAGTTTTCAAGAGCGTAGTTATAGCAAGTGTAGCAATGCTTCTATTCTGATCAGAAATTAAACTCTCCATATCAATGTTGCAGTTGGTGACAGCCATAGGATGAGTCATTGCAACCTGTAGTACAAATTTGCATTTAGTAAACAGTGAAATGCACGAAATGATGAAGCCATCCAGAAAAATATAACATCGTTGTAATGTTTCTCAATGTACAAAGAGATGAGTTGGACACAAATGAAATCTCGAACTAAGAAAGTATTATAAACCTTGTTCAGAGTCCGGACAGCAGCAAATCTCAACACTGGTCTAGGGGAACTCAAAAAGAGCTGAAGAACAGTGATTGCTGGAGTCAATTCTCGGCTCGACACACCATCAAGCTCAGTGATCGCCCTGGCAGCCTCAAGGATCACCATTTCTGCCTTATGGCGCAGGCAACTCTCCAGAAATTCATAGAATGGACGTTCCCCAGACTGACCATGGTTGGACATGTCACGGATAACCTGAATAATAGAAACTAGAGTTAGGTCGACAAAAACTTCGATCCACATATCAGATGATCAGACAGCATAAGGGACGAACCTGACTGGTGTAGCGTATCAAAAGACACTGAGCCAAGGGAGAGCGGACTGATCCTCTGGTCAAGCTAACAACCAACTTGCTAACAGCCAAGCGATCATTCTGACGTATCTGAAAATGATGATAAGATTGTCAACAGCCGTTAGATCAATTTTCACTACCTTTATGCAAATAGAAGGTAAACTCAACGTGTTGGGATGTAACAGCAATGATACATATTATAAGCTATGTGATACAACTTAGACACATAACATTTTGTCCTTCCAACCTAATAAGTTACATTTACTAGACAGACTCCAGAAACAGAATGAACCTCACAAAAAGTATAATTGGAAATGGCCAACGTAAAGAGCAATGATGCCTCTACAAAAAACTAATTGTTTTGTACTTTAGTCAACACGCATAGTAACACCTCTCTTTTTACAAAATAATTCTTCAAAGTGGTTGTTCAATCAAACAAATAATAGAAACATAAACCAATTTCCTTCGGTAACACTTATGCAACCAATTTACCTGATGAAGCAAAGCTAGGGCATGAAACTGAACAAGGGCTGATCTGGACTGAATACCTTCTTGAACCTCATTGCTCCACCTTTTAACAATTTCTGGGTTCGTCTAAATATAACAATATAAAATATAAGCATAACCTAATAACCAAGAAACAACCTAAGACTTTTGGTGTGTTAATGGTACCTTTAGCAAGTGAAGCCCACTGACTAAAGCTGCACTTGAAACAACAGGGTTCTTATCCACAATAGCTTGTTTCAAGTATCGCTCAATTTGAGTAAGAAGTGTTCCGTCTATGATCCGGCAGAGGACACGGATAGCATTTGCTCGATACATATCAATCTTACTGTTCATGTCTTTCATAAGGGAGCTTGTTACAATGATAACCTATTGGCGCAGACCAAACAAACAAATTATCCCAAAATATACAGTAGGTGTCATGATTTTGGTATGAAAATTGAGTAAGATTTGCAGACCTCATCCGATGATGGAGATAACTCCTTTATTATCAAATAGACCATTCTCCTCAAACCTGTGTCTTTTGATTGGAAAAGCTTTGTAACGGAAAAGAAAACTTCCGTTGCCTCAACCTGCATATGAAAACAGAATAAAATATATAAATAATGATACTTAGACCAACACAAAGGTACTCACACCACATGTGCTATGATATTGAACAAACGACCACCGGAAGTGATAACGACACAATAGAATCTTCCACAAGCATGCAAGTGAAACCGCATCGCAAATTAACTGACCTTGGTGAATGACTCCCCTTGGTTAAGCAAATAAAGAAGCTTGGTGATGACCTGTTGATTTACAGAGAGATTATGACCACCAACATAGGAAAAAAAGAAGAAGAAGGGCAAATACATGACAAAAAAGACTAAGGCAGAAAAAATGTGAAGCAATCACCTGGGAGCATCTTCTAGGATCAACCTGAGCGTCATTAAAGACTCTAGCCTCTTGGAGTACCGCTCCCTTCTCAATTCCCATGAATGGAGAATACTCCACTGAGCCAACAAAAATTCGAAACTGAAATAAGCAACAATTCACACCGGATGTGGTAATAAAACTAGATTGATTTCAAAACTAATTAGGATCTATAATCATCCAATCCCTAACTCAGTAACAGTGTTTGCAAATAACGCAAAAACTCCACCGAAATTGAAATTACAGATCTAGATAACGAAATTACATTACACAACTGTCAAATGATATGTAAATTCGCACAGATCTAATAGCTTAACATCTGATCTACAACCAACAAAAACCAGATATATGGACATGGATATCTAAACCACGATGAAGAAACATCATACATTCATCGTCGTGATCATCATCTTTCTTAATCACGAGAGGTTGCGCCATTGCTGATCTCGAAAACTTCCTTTTGAAATGACGACGAGCGTCACTCAGATCTCGCTTCTTTTACCTTAAGCTACCAAATAGAACTGTGAAAATGCGAGCGAAGGAAGATCTCTAATGTTTTCTTCTATATGTCTGAGACTCAGAAACTCGATCGAGAGAGACGAGATGTTATAATTTTACAAGCGGCCCAATAGCTCTATTTTTAATCGATTTTATATTTACCGAAACAAAAAGAAATTAAATTATTATGAGAAATTTGGTAATAACATTTTGAGATTTAATACAACAACATCGATAAACATAAAGTAAAAATACTATTAATTATAAAACCATAACTTCGTATAAATTAAGATTTTGTACTAATACATTTCAATTAAACACACTAGTCTCTCTGGTTCAAAACTCTGACTCCTAAAAAACATTATAACTTGTGATTTCAGACTGCAATTCTTTGTTGCAGAATGAACAAACAATGAATAAAATGCCTTAGCATAATGCAAAGTGAATAAATAAGCAGTGAATATGTCAATTTTCAATACTGAGTATTGCGTTTCATTTCTTCACTACTTGAAGCAGAAGGATTTAAACCATAGTCACTTGTTCCAGCATATTCACTACTTTGATACTCTTTACTTTCTAACGCCAATTTCCTGAATTTTTTCATGTCTGCACTGTACGAGCTTGCATCATACTCTGAGCTCACACCTCCAGGGCTCAAATACGTGTTTTGTCCTTGTCTTGTTCCATCACTTAGATCCTCCATTGATACATCTCCTTCTAGTGCTCGTACAATCTTTCATTCATAGACATGTTCTAATTAGCATCAACATTGTGATTTAACTACTAAAGAATTAAGAAGTATTTTGATGTCTCAAACCTGGCTCATCTTAGGTCGTCTTCTTGCGGAGTGTCTGATTGCTGCAGCTGCACAAGAAGCCATTCGAGCCATCTCTTGTTGATTGTAGTTTAGCTCTAGACGTGGATCTGCTAATTGACTGTAATCTCCATCTTGAGCTGCTTTCAAACACAGAGGCCTTGCCTGCAAAAAGAAATGGTAACATTTGTTTTGGTTATGACAAATGTTTGGGGATTGAAGAAGTCAACCAAAGAAAGGGACCAACTTACCCAATCTACCAAACTGTCTTCCATTTCTCCAGTTAGATCCACTGGACGTCGTCCAGTTATTAGCTCAAGAAGCATTACTCCAAATGAGAAAACATCTGATTTGTCTGATAACTTTCCACTCGATGCATACTCTGGAGCTAAGTATCTGAATTGAAAAAATTGTTTAAGATAAATGAAACAGAGAAAATAAATGTGAATGTCTTATGACTGTATACAAAAGCTGCTTACCCGAAAGTTCCCATGACACGAGTGGAGACATGAGTGTCGTTGCCCTGCGACAGCTTTGCTAATCCAAAATCTGCTACCTGAGCAATACACATACATACACAATAGACATAGAGTATTGTTGTCTTGATACACACATTGACACAGATTCGAAAAAGTAAAACAAAAGAAATGAGAGTAAAAACGTACCTTGGTTTCAAAGCTGAAGTCAAGAAGAATGTTTGCAGCTTTAATATCTCTGTGGATGATGCGAGGATGACCTATCATTGATGTAAACAGATACAATCTTAGATTCTTATTGAGAACGAGATAGATACTATATTACATATATAGCAGTGTGAGAGGAAGCTTTTATTACAGTCTTCGTGCAAATATGCAAGGCCTCTAGCTGATCCTAATGCAATCTTCACTCGTGTAGGCCACTCCATAACCGGACGACCTTTTCCTGAAATGTCAATCATGTTATTGATTACAGAAAACCCATATGTGAATGTATTAGCTTCAAGCATTTGTTCTGTTAGATGAACATACCATGAAGATGGAATTCGAGAGTGTTATTAGGTAGAAACTCATAAACCAAAAGTCTTTGACCACCAGAAATGCAATATCCAACCAGAGAGACGAGATGACGATGATGAACACGGCTAATGATCTCGACCTCAGCTTGAAACTCGCGTTCTCCTTGTCCACTTCCAACTTTAAGACTCTTCACTGCAACTTCTTTGCCATTAGGCAAAACCCCTTTATGAACATAACCAAATCCTCCTTGTCCTAACAAGTTAGAATCTGAGAAACCTTCTGTTGCCATGGACAGTTCATCGTAGGTGAAAGTGCTTTGGTTGTGGCCAAGAGTCACAGCTGGTGGCGATGGAGTAGGATTTCGACCACCTAAGTTTCCACTGTCACCTTTTCCACCACCTTGAGCAGCCATATTCACCACATGATCTTGAGGTTTTCCATTGTTGTAATAACCACCATTACCTACACAAAGCAACATCTCCTTTAACTTATAAAGCTTAATCCTTGTTCACTCTAATGGGTTCATCAAAACATTCTTACTTACATTCTACTGGTAGTGTTAAATAAGCCTACTGATATACACTACACACCAATAGGCTATGAAATTGTTCTGAATGCTAATCTATCTATAATTTACCTGCAGGTGCTCCAAAGGGACTGTTATTGTAATAATGCATGTGGTTCATTGGAGGGGATTTTTTCTTCTTCCTCTTGCAACATATGCAAATACATACTAGAAGTAGAAGCAATATCCCTGCTCCTGCAAGAACTCCAATAATCAATCCAATGTTGGCTTGTGGATTATTATTCCCTGATGGAAATGATGAGTCTGAAACTCCACTATTCCGAGGAGGGCTTGTTGACCGAGGCGGTGAAAGTGAGTCACCTTCACCGGGAGTTCTGTTTCCAGAAGATGGTGGAGATGGTAAGGAACCCTCTCTGGGGTTCCCAGCTCCAGTTGTTCTGTTAACATTGGCACCAGGAGGAGAAGGAGGAGATGGTATTTGTGAAGGTGGTGCTTGGTTCAATGGTGTTTGAGGCGGTGCTGGTGGCGTTACCTGAGAAGAGCCTGGAGGTAAAGGTGGAGAAAGAGGAGTCTCTGGAGTTTGCGGTGGCGGATTACTAACAGCTGGTGGCGATGTTGACGTTGGAGGAGGAGGTGAGGCTTCTTCTTTTGGTGGTGCAGGTGGCGGTTGAGAGGAAGCTGAGCTATTTTTGTTATCTGGCGGAGGAGCAGAATTTGGTGACGGTGGTGGTGAAGAGGGTGGTGTTGGCGGTGCTGATCCATCTGATGGCGATGTTCCATTTGACGGCGTAGATGATCCATCTGACGGCGTTGTTCCATTTGACAGCGATGACCCTTTAGAGGTTTCAGGGGCAGGAGGTGAATCCGCCGGCGAGTCAGCCATTTTTATGTCTTTTTGTCGGTGAAGGGTTTCTCAATGGTGGAGAAACCTTCTTCCCGGTGAAAGTTGACGCAACAGCCTTGGTTCCCAAGCAAAACCAATACCCATCAAAGTGACATTGTCAAAATCATAACCTGATTATACCGGAGAGATCAATACCTATTGAACAAGATTGACACAAGAATGAAAGAGAGAAATCGAGATCTACAATGGTGTTTCTGATGAATTCGGAGAAATAGCTTTCTCCCAAGAAAGAGGAGATTTCTTCTGTCAAAATGAAAAGTTTTAACTAAAATTAGGACAAAGCGTGTCTCTTCTGTTCCATCATCTAAATTTGGCGGACAACTTTTGTATGTGCATGCCGTTTGAAGTTTGAAGACCAATTCGGTTTAGAAAATAATCAAACCGGTATGGAATTGGGAAATTCTATGGATAGAGAGTTGTGTATAATCATATAATCCATAAAACATTCCAACCTTTGCGGAATCATATATCTTTGTTTCATCAACGTTACAATTCATTAAAGTTCAAAGAACCAAACACATTCACAGATCTCCAAAAGTTCCGTTTGAAAATTACATTAAACATTAATTGATGGATCTAAAATCCCTAACTAAATCTCCCATATAGCCGTCTCCTACATAAGTCCAATCTGAAAACTATGATGTGGGACTACTACGCCGAAGAAACATTGTTTGAACCCGAAGCTGGATCTGAGCCTCCGGTCATTGTTGTAGCAGCTACAAAAGAACCAGGAATAGAGAAACCTGGAGGCCTTGGCATTGGTGGGCGTGGAAAGGCCATGCCCATGGGAGGCCTTGGAGCTACATTAGCAAAATTTGCGGCGATTCTGTTTGTTGGTAAGGATGCTTTTGACGGCATTGACATTGATGGTTGGACACCAAGTCGAGCTGCAATGATCTGAGCCCTTTCATGGTATAGTCGTTGCCTTGACCTTTCTAATTGCTCTCTTACTCTCACTGTCACGCTTTCAAATTCATTGAAGAAAGATAGCTTTGCATCAAGTTTATGTAACTGCTTAGACATAGAAAAGACTCCATTATTATGTTACAGCACAGCATAAAAACGGAAACTAAGGTGCTGCATACACTTAACAATATCTTACCTGTTTTTCTATCAATGATCCAGAAAGTTGTCGGATTAGATCTTCTTCTTGCTTTGCAAGGTTCTTTGCCTTTACTGCTGCGGCTGAGATAGTAGAGATGGCAGCGCGCTTAAGCTTCTCGATATTATGTTTGTCTTTTTTCCCTTCACAATCATCCTTCTCTTTCTTTCCTTCTTTATTTGGATTTCCACCTGCAAAGCGACATTTAGACAACAAACAAATAAGATATAGGAAATTCATGCAATGCAGGTCCAGTAAGTGTCTTAGAAATTAAAAGCGAGAGAGAACCTGCTGTTCCATTTTCTGGTGCAGAAGCTGATCCATTGGGCTGCTGTGCAAGAAACGTGTCTGGAGCACTTAGAACATCCTTTGAACCCTCCTCCTTTGCCTGTTCAACCTCCTCTCCTACTGTTTTGACCCCATTTTGGGGATCTTTCTCCGACTGTAATGCATCCTTCATCTCTGCATCTTTTGATGCGTCTGGCTGAGAAGCATCTGCAGCTGACAGGGAGACAGTTGTTTGAGAGGCGTCTTTATTTTCATCATCGTTTAAGGGTTCTTGAAGCTCCTTCCCTGAACATATGTCCTGTGATGGACTTACTATATCTGCTGGTTTCTCTGAATTATCAGTTGCAACTGACTCCCCAGATCCTTTTTCTTGTAGGGCATCTGGTTTTGCCGCAGAATTATCAGTTTGAGAACCAGGTTGCGTTTCTTCAGAAACTACATCCTGATTTGTTTTGCCTATTTCAGTATCTGCCATTTCCGTATCATCTGATTTCAAGGAGACCTCTTCTGCTTTCTGGCTTTTTTCTTCAGGCTGCTCATCTTTAAGAACTTTATCACCGTTCCCCTCTGCATCCGCACTGCAAACATCTTGCAAGTATCAGTTTTAAGAAACAACCTAAACTTTTCAAAAGATTGAGAGCAGAATACAAACAAGAATGTTGAGGATTATCATCGGATAAATGAGCAACCTTTTTGATTCAGTTGAATCTTTCTTGTCGTCTGGTGGATCTTCCAGAATATAACAATGTCTTGTAGCTAGTAACAGTCCAGAATTGCTGTGAAGAGACTTTATGGAAGCCCGGGCTGAAGCAGTAGCCACGTCAGATCCAGCCAATCTCACCAGAAAAGCTGCCTATGAAAAAAAAAGATCCTTGCAGGATGAGAAAAGAAAGAGGATGCGTTTGTAAACATTAAAGATAATCTCAGCTCAATCCCCACTACAGAAAATTTTCTCTATGTTGCATAAGAAACTTACCAGTCCCATGACAGGGTTTCCTAAATCAGCAAAGGAATGAGAGGCTTCAGGTGTAAAGGAATAACCAAGGTTTTCAAAAGCTTCAGAAAGGGCCTTCAGAGCAGTGTTTTCATTAGCCTCATCTTTACATCTTTCATCAATGACAGTTTCTAGTTTGTGCGTTTTCTGGGCTGCTTCCACTTCATTAGTTTCTTCACTTGCATCTCCAGGCTTCGACAATTCCTGAGGCACTTTTCCTTCATTGTCCACTTCTGGTTCTGGAACTTCTTTCAAAGTTGCAACTTCATCAACAGGATTCTTATTCTTTGCCTCTTCAGGTGCATCTTTTCGTACAGATTGATCATCTTTAGAAACAACTAAATCTGTTGTCTCTTTTGTACTTGAATCTTTCTTATCAATTTGATCAAGAAATGCATCTTCGATTGGCATTTGAAGAAAATGAAGCATACACTGAGCTTTCGTTTTCGTAGCAACATGCTCTGCAATCTCATTCCAATTTTCCTTGAAGATTTCTAGAGCTTCAAGAAGAAGAAGAGTTTCTTGATCAGTCCACTTCCCACTACCAACGCCAGGGGCCTCTGCAGGCTCCATAAGTATAAAATCAGAAGATGACATATCTGAGCTAAACTTGCCACTGTTGAAGCATTCCGTACATAAGTCAAAATCTGCCTGGTAAAATCTCAATATTAGCAAATACATTTCTTCCATCGCAGAAAGAGTAAATAATGGCAAAACAGTAAGATGACACATTCAGGGGTTAGAATAAAACTATGTATTCTTTTCTATCTCAGATATTAATAAAAGCCTAATGAGAAAATATTTAAAGAAAAGGATCTAATTACATGGATGGAAACAAATATAAGTATAAAGACAAAACACCTGTTTCGGGCAGTGGTAGCGCTTCCGCGAACAATCAGCTGAACATGAGTTGCAGTGATATTCGACCTCTGGACCCTCTTGCTTCAGCAACTCATCAGCAGCCATCGGATCTGGAAACAACCCTGATGGCATAGCTTGTGCTGTGAGACGAGGCTTGTGAAAAAGAGGAGGGCAAGCCTCATCTGCTTGAAATCGATATAAACTGTTAAGCAGTGACATCTTATCTCCTAAGTCATCATGATCAGAAGCAGTAGAACCAGTATCTGTTGGTGGGAATGGGTGAAAATTGATTAAGCCCCAGTAATCCAGGAACTCCAACACCTCTTGCTTTGCTTCTGAGTCTCCAACCTCAAGTTCTGTTAAATCTTTAAGTTCTATTTGTGTGCTCGGATTGGAATGAAATTTCCTCATGATCCAATTTCGTATTTCCCTATATACCTCAGGCGTGCGGCTCTCCACCTTGCCGTTAAAGAAAGAGGGCAATGAGCCCTCCTCAAGCGAGTGAATCGTTTCCCATGAAAACCAACCTTCAAAGAGTTTGATGTACAGAAACCAAATTACAAACAATACCAACTACACATAACATAAACTTTTGATATCATTTTGCTTTCTAGCTCAATATTATCACAAGATAGGGACTAGGAGCATCAGTTCATACCATGGGGTTCTTCGAATGAGATCCTACTAGATATTAAATGAGCATGCACATTCAAATTAGCCATAAAGAAAGGAATTTGCTTTGCTATCACAAGGTGATACCGTATAACTTCATGCTCATGCATCATCAACAATGAGGATTTTTCCAGAACCAAACCCAACTCCAAAATCTAACAATATCCCTCCTCGTTTCCAGTTAAAGTGATACATAAAACCTAAAATAGCTCACGACCTATAGCTATTCACAGTGAGAGGATCTCCCAAACCACACCTAGCTTTAAATTCTAACGATATCACTCCTCATGGTACTTAAAACATAGACTACCTCAGATTCCTTGCTTCGCCTACTTTGGAAAATCTCCATAAAGTTTCAAAAATTTGCAAAGAAAGCAAAACAGTGACAAATGTACCATAAATCGATATTATGCTTTTTAGTCTCAACCAAAGAGAGGAAGAAGTAGAAGAACGAACCGCAATGATTCGGAACCACATGAACATTACTCTCACGAGATCTAATTGCTTCGAAATCAGCGTCGATCTTGGCCTCCAAGGCCTCCCACTCACGGATCGCCTTATCACGCTCTTCCTCCTCCTTCGGCTTCTCTCCATCCGTACCCACTGCTACATTCAACACCTCCGGCTTAACCCCAGCTGCCGCCGATGGCATGTTACTCGGAGCCTGACGAGCTCTAGTTAAAGGCCCATTATGTACCGGAGAAAAAGACGCAAGCATAGCCTTTTCGCGCGTCAACATCCTCTTCGACGGCGTAAAAGACGAATTAGAACCCCCAAGAGCATTCGCTTTTCTTTTGAAACCTCCGCCGCGACGCCGTGTTGCCGGCATCGGCTCAGATGCCGGATAATCACCAGAGGTACCGGCAGAACCTAGGGTTCCAGCGTCGCGTCGTTTCTCCTCCATTTCAAGGTCTCTTCTCTCAGTGTCTTTCTCTTTGCTTTTGCAATTAGAGCTACCATGAAACCATTTTCAGGATTTTTAGCAAAACGTAGCCATTACCAAAATCCCAATTTCGCTTTATCAGCAATCTGTAGCTTTAATCTACTTCTATTAAAGAGCATGTCATATTTTTCTAAATAACCTTTATTTGTAAAAAATTAACAAAAACTTCATTCTATAATTTATTTTAGGATAAAGTGGTTCATTATCTCTATTTCTCACACAAGATTATTATCGGTTAATTATTTCCTCTTTCTTTCCTTTTGTATCTTCTTAATCAAGAGTCTCGTGAGAAGTCTCGAAGCCTTTCACGATCGTCTAATGAAGAACTTGGCCAACAAATCTAGGCAAGACTTCTTGCGGCTGGACAGAAAATGTATAATTTAAGTAAAAGTATTTTCGATGATCTGTACAATTTCTCTTTTGATTTTGATTTGATCATCTAAATTTTTAGGTTGGAGATTTTGACGAAGGCACAAATGCGTTTAGCGAAGTTGGATGGGTTAAGACGTATCTAATGAGTATATCATTTCCTCGGTTATTGACATAAAAGAACATAAAAAATCTGCGACCTGCAATCTAAATTCATCTACTTACTACGGTGGTCAAGATGTTCACTCTCAATCCACACACAACCATACTTACCCAACAGTGAGTTATCTTCACATTCATTTACCCTATGTAATTCATTTCACTTTGATTTTTGGTTCTTCCAGAGAAGAGACAAAATCCTTGACTTTTGAAAACATAAAATCCATCATGTTAAAAAGGATCATGTTGGAGATATGAAGCTTCTAGAGGAAACTAGTGGCAAGGTATTATATTTACCACAACCAAATGTTATTTTTTTAAATGGCCCTCTTTGTTTTCCCTAGGACTTAACATTCCTCCCACACCCCAACGTGTCATCTTCGTGGGTTCACTATATTATTAGAAACATCCCAAAGTATGTCTCTGTAGAAGAAGAAGAACATCAAGTAGAACTGAACAATGATGTCATGCTTATCTCTATATTTGTGTACTTTGAGATGTCTCAATGATGTAATGCTTATCTCTGTGTCTTTCTTTGTCACTGCTACAGGTTTGATCCTGGATTATTTTGTAAACTATTTTTTTATTCTGTTTTACCAATTTCACTATATTGATAAAGTTTTTTATTATTATTTAGCAATGGAGAGTGATAGTTCGTGTAGTTTGGTTTTATGTGGCAAGTCCTCTGTGGAATCTGAAATAGCAAAGTGTTTAAAGGAGCATAATCTGGTTAAACTCCTATATAATACCCAAGTTTCAGTCTTTTTAGAATCTGAGGCTAAGAATTTGCTTAAAGATGGAAATTTCTTCAATGTTTCACTCTTTATGAACTCTATTTCAACTCATCGGTTCGGGATATTTCTCATTTGATTTCCACGTTTGTCTTCCACTCATGATGTTGTTTCTCAATAAGTATTAATCTTTGCAAATTCCCTGCTTTAAGGATATGGTTTGTGTATTAAAATCTGTTTTTTGTTCTTTGAGTTTGTTTATTAATTTCTCTGAGCTTTTAGTTAGTTTAGTTTGTGTCACAGATATCCAGTTTAAGGGCTGAGCCTCGTGGTAAGAGTTTTTTAGTTTAACAATTTTGTATAAGATTGTATAAGAAACAATTAGAATTGGAAACTGAAACCTGAGACTTGTGTAATCCACAAGCAGAACAAAAAATGTATGGGAATCTCCAAAGGGTTGTATAATGTATTCCTTTACTCTAGAAATGGAAGATGGTCGAGTCGTACCTTTGATACAGTATGTGGTATCTATTGTTGTACTGAGGCAGTAAAATATGTTTGTGACAAGAAGGTAATGTCTCGGTAATAACTTCTCAGTTGTATTGTTGATCCATGGCACTAGAGAATTGCTAATCTGAAGTTCATTGATTTCAGGATTTGCCGTATACAGATGTTAAAATAAAATAAAGTGGCCAAATGATCTATACTTTAGTCGTCTTATGGTTGGAAGCATTTTGTGTACATCAACGTATAGGTCAAAGAATATGAAAATAACATCAACCATTAAACGAATCTATGAGATAGTGTGTGTAAACGAATCTATGAGATTGTCAAGGAGCCTTGCTTGTTGCTTTGACATGTTAAAATGGAGAAATGCGTTGAAGAACAAAAAAATTTCAATTAATATATTTTAACTTACTAATATGTTCAAGTAATTGTAAACACTTTGTTTTAAGATTATAATTGTTTAGTTTATGTTTTATTAAGATTATACATTTTGTCAATTCATCTAGCTCACAACATGGTGTAGATGTTGTTCGTCCTTCCCAGATCATTAATATATATTTTGCATCATATATTGTTTAAAGCCTAATCATACATGTTACTATTTAGAAACACACATAATGATTATATAATAAACCAAATATAAGATCAATTCAAATACTCAATCTGCAAACTACAAATGTTCCATATAAAAAATCACATGTTATATAATTTTATATAAAAACCGAAGATGAGACCACGTAAACGTAGTTATATGAATAATCTAATATTATAAACTATATTATCAAATCCTAAATATATTCATATTCATTTTATTTAATAACAAAACATTCCATAATTATTTAATACTATAGTTCTCATTCTATTATTTAAAACAGAAATTTTTTAAAAATTATCGCATAAGTTAAAATTCATAAGTAAAGAATCACAACTCTTAATATTGTGTGAAATCATATTGTGTGAGTCATGTCTATTAAAATTCTATATTAATATTTTTTTCTTATATTGTAATTACGTTGTCATTTGAAAAGACAATAAGAAGACTATATTTGAAATAAAAAAATATAACTGAAAAATATATATTTTGTGGTATTATTTTTAATATATAACAACAAGAAATCGAATATAAATTCATAAACTAACATATTTTACTCAAAAATGAAGAATCTATTGGTTTAAAGAGAAACAGTCGATTACATTATTAAATATTGTTGTTTTAATTTTTTCTTTTCTTTTTTTTTGTGTATTTTAAACGTAACTTAGGCCAAACCAATTTTAATATATCAAAGACATAATCGAATCTTATTAGATCTTGCAATTTTTTGTAGTAAAAAACAAACGAACATTTTGTGCATAATACTATTTATTCGGCTAAATTTGTAACTTTTTCAACTAAGGTCAAATCAATATTAGGCATGACTTATATATACCAAATTTTTTAAGACTTCCCAACATAAGCAGAAAATTGAATGATTTATTATATGATAAACTGAAGATGATGCCAAACAAAATACCGCATCTGCAATTTCAAATTGTTTTCAATAAAAAAAATCAATTGTATAAATCATGAAAATCAATATAAACCTGCGATGGTAGCGCAGACACCATCCTAATTGTAAGTTAAACTTAGAACTCTCCACATATGAGCGGATATTTCGGTTTAAATCAATCAATCTCAAACTAGCCTTCCAGTTTAACGAAAATATCTGAATTGGTCATGCGTAAACTTCGGTTTTGACCGGTTTGGAGTTATTGAGGTTGATGTGGTAACACTGGTTTCATCTAATTTAGTAACTGGATTGTACCAAAAACAAAAATTTCCTACAATGGTTGGTCTGATATGTACAAAAGTCAAAATTCTTGGTGTAAGAAACTTTCGAAATTGGTTCCTTTAAGAGTGGTCTGGACCTCTTCCCAATTCTGTACATGTTGTGACAATGAACCTCCATGAATTTTCACTTGTCTACTCTTTAACTTACGTTTTGGGACCTTTAGAAAATCCTGCACATCGTTTAGTCTCTGCATTCAAAAACACATCTCAAAACATAAGAAAAGAACAATCAATGTCTGAAGCTAGTTCAAGAAGAAATTAAAGTAGCCAATGGTATCATAAATTCATAATCACCGCATGGTTCTCAACGACATCTTCGTAGTATACAATGATATGTCGAGTGGTATTAAAGTAAGCCAATGCTTTCAAAGTCATTTCTTGAATCTGCTTCAGTTCGGATAACAAAACTGTTGTGTTGATTATTGGCTTGTAACTTGCTAATATCTTAGCCTCTTTGGGTGAATGAGTGTGAGACTTGTGAGTCCCGTTTAATAGCTTTGCATTTCTGTCATACGAGTTTGCGAGTACTGATATCATGCGGCGCAAAAGGTTTCTTCTGAAGAGGAAAACTGCAGAGACGCCTCGGGTTTTAAAGTATTCTACTATTTCTTCATGATGTTTCAGTAGACCCTGCAATGTTTATGCAATGCAAAATCCATCTTAAGATTATCAAGTAATTGGAATGTTTCTTTAAATAGATTAGATCTTCTACAATTCCACGTTTATAAGTCATCAAGCCACCTTCTTCAGCAGTTCCCTTAAGCAAACACTTCTCTTTTTGAATTTAACAAAACTGCTTCAGCTCTAATCTAAAAGTCAGAACCAGATTGAATCACAAGTAGTTAAGCAATAAACAAGAGTGACCTATAGACAGTATGGAATCTAATGTTATTGAGCAAGAACTCAAATTAAATCGGAGCAGAGTCAGGTACATACAAGTAAGGAAGACTAAAGATATGTCATACACAATGTCCGGGAATATCAGTGACTTTACCTGATTAAGCATCCACTTGAAACCAACAGCAGAAGTGCACTCATTCTTAGAGGCACTACTCAACCAGTCTAGATTATAAACTTTATCAAGTATCTCGAAAATGGTCGAAACATTAGCCCTCCTATCTTTTACAGAAAAGATCTCTCCATTTGAGCTTATGTTAGTATGATTGTTCAGTAAAGTCTCAAACCAGCCACTACCAGACCTTTGCATCGAAAGAATCGCAAAGTATCTAACCGGCTGGCAAGAACATTCATCCCTAAGCCATTCAAAACACACCAAAAAGCACTAGTCAATATAAGCAGACCCATGAAATGTAAAGACTTAAATTTTTTTTCTCTATTTACCTGTTATATGTGTTTGGTTTAGGGTAATGGACGAATGGAATGTCCCATGGCTCGATGTTAGGCTCAGGACAAGGCCTCTCAAACACTTCAACGTTCAAGAAATCATAGTTTGGGCTAACTCCTATTTGCTTCAGACAAATCCAGCATATGTACACAGCACAGACCATCACAAAGAAGAAAACAACCATTCTTAATACAAGTGAGGACTTTTTTGGAAACTTCAATGCAAAACTATCCTGCCAAAACAAACAAACATTTATGTCATCATGTTAATGAGCTTGTTTGTTTGTTTGAGTCAAATAAGTACCATAGATTTATCTGTATAAAAAAACAAGAAAATCTCAGAATCTTTTCCATTTTTTTAATGCCAAAATCTCAGAATCTTTTCTACTTTATAGAATAGATTGAAACTACAGAACAAATCAGCTAAGATAAATCCAAATCAGATCAGAGCACTGACCACTCACGAGCAGATCAAAACTAGACAAGGCTAAAATGTAAAGCCACACACAATGATAAGTACCTTGTGGAGGAAAAAAGGGTCTTCAGCCATGGCTGTCTTGAGAGAGAGAAAGAGCGAGAGAGATGAGAGATCAATAAGGAACAGAACAGAAAGGCATTGAATTTTTCAGATCACTGATAAACAAAAAGAACAGTTTTCCAAAAAAAGAAAACTTTAAGAGATTCGTTTATAGAAAAACGCAATGATTAGAGAAGCCCAAGACCGCTTGCTTGAATATGGGTTGCTTCAAATTTACGAATCTCGAAATTATTAACATTAAAAATGCGCCATTGGAATTTAAATGTTGGTGTACAGAAACAGATTTGCAGAGGGAAAGTAAATTACGGGAAACCGAAAAAATAGTATACTTGATAAAGCGTAAACACCGAGGCGAACAGTTCGAGCTTAAAACGATGTCGTGTTATGCTTACATGCATAGTGCTTCATACAGTGGCTAAAATCCTCAAATTAAATTCATTTGTATTTTTATAATACCAGTTTAATTCGAATGATCAGTTGATCACACATGCACTCTTACCTCTGTTTGACTAGTGCTTTTTTCTTTCAATTGATTCGACTTTTTTAATTATGTATTTGACTTTTTCGTCAACGCGTTTAGTTTACTTAATGTAACTATTAAAGATTTTAACACCATTAGAATCAGATGCAGAAGGACATGAGAGCAAGATGGTGCTCAAAAGTCAAAACAGAGCAAACATAACACAGAAACTAATCGATTTACCAGATCTGTAATGTACAGCGTTTAGTTTCCACCAAGAAAGTATGGAAATAGATTCAGATCAAAATCAAAACATTTCAGATTAACGTATTGAACTAACAAACAAACAATCGTGGCAAGGGTACAAAAAACAGACAACATTGCTCTATGTGTATTCAAGTCCAAACCGTACTTAACCAAAAGGTAAGAACAAGTTAGAGTAACTAAAGCTCGGAATCCTGGCTCGACCCAAACAGCCAACTCGACAGTATTGATAACTTACTTGATGCAGGCTTCAGTTTCTGGTCATCAAGATTAGCATTGCAGAGGTTGTCAAAAGCAAGCTTTAGATGGGGGTTACCACTTTTTCCTGTAAAAAAGGACAAAAGAGACTCATGCCTGTGTAGGTTTTACCAGGAATATGTATATATTTGTAGGAAATTCAGCGGGAAAGATGCAAAATACCTTGAAATCTTCAAGAGAACAGAAATTTTTTCCGTTACAACCCTGAAATTTGTATGAAGATATTAGGACACAGGAAAGGAGACAGCTGGAAAAGTGAGTCAATTCATTCTCAAAAGTGTGTGGAAGTTATATGGCCACAACGACAGAGCTGAAACTGAGTTTGAGCTTATGAAATAGATGAAACTTACTGGAACAGCAATAGGATGCTCGTTGTGCAGAACCTGAACAAAGTATTTGGGAGAGACATCTGCAGGACAACTATAGAGGACAAGAATGTTGTTCCCACCAAAAGGAGCCATGGTGCTGCCTCTAAAATCCCTGCTTTTAGGAGGCTGTGGTGGAAGCTCCAATGGTTGCTCCTTCTGTATTTTCTTGAACTCTGCCAAAAATTTCAAAACTCCTTTAAGAACAAACACTGAATGGAATCATTTGTTTCACAAAAGAGGCAAGCACAGCAGTATGAAAGGTGAAAATTGATAAACTAACCAGATCCATCAAGGACAAGCCCAAGAAGACAAGAAAAGGGAACAATTGTCTCGGCATGTGCAAACCTAAGCCTTGCTTTTTCGTAACTTCCAGGTGGGAGCTTTTCTGCATGGTAACTAAATAGAAAAGGTAATTACATCTGGTGACGAAGATGACAAGCTAATCATTCGTTCTTCATGATTTCAAGTTTGAGATTACCTTCTCGGGCCTTGATAGCTTCTTCCATTGAATGCAAAACATCTTCTAGCAATGGAACTCCCATTTTATAGTTCAAGGAATTACCATAACCTTTGAGGATAAACACTTCCAAGTCATCTGTCCATTCCAGCAAAGCAACCTAAAGGTGATTGTTTTCAAATAACAAGCTTTTATAGCATAAAATTTATAAGCCTAAAAATATAAAGCATTCACAAAGACGGAGTTGGCAACTTATACCTCTGATGGCGTGAATAGTTCACAACTTTGATTAGTTACATTAAGCAACGATGCTTCCTGAAAATTTCAGAACTTTAGCACTATAATTTATTCATGACCTCTGGTAGGTGTTATAGCCTCCAGAAATGGAGTGCATAAACCTTAATAATTTAAAACAAGATGCAAGAAGGAATCACCTGCTTGCACAGAAACCAGAGAGAAGAAACGTCTTGTTTTGTAAAATTTAAACCAGATCTCTTTGCAACAGAAGCTGTGATCTTATTCAAAACAGGTTCTTTAAGCTTATCCACAGCAGGCTCTTTAGCTTTTCTATAGCTCTGCAAGCATAGATCATGTAAAGAAACGTAAACTCAAAATCAAATAAACTGAATGATCATTATATTGATGATGGGCTATACAATCAAAGTAATTTACAATCGATTCAACCCAACTATACCTTGTAGTTTTGACAACATTCAAAAAATCTCAGTTTTGTATCACTTGCACGGTTTTCACTTGTGACAGCGAATGCTCGATTACGACCTGGTCCCAGATTTCCTTTCTCACTGAACAACCCCATTCCAAATGCCACAGCACTTGCAGATGCCCGAGGAATCTACCAAGAGATTACACAATGCAGGAGAGCTCGTGATTAATACTTCAAACCAGTTCCAGTGTAATCAAACATTAAAGCAATCACTAACCTGCGTAGCTCTTATTGTATAGACATCAGGGTGATAATCCTCTTCAATTAAATTAGGAAATCGTTCCCTAACCCGGATTCCCAACTGGTACAACTCATCCTCTCCTTGCCTGATCAGCTCCCCACCTCACTTTACCTTTCCAAGGAGATATCCATTTTCCTAACCATCTTGTCTGAAGGCAAATTCCTAGCTTCTGCATCTCTTACCAATTCCTTCCACCTACCAGCCAGATTCTCCAATTCACGCAACCTTTTCTTGGTCGGAGATCGCGTTCCATGCCTAGCCTAACAAGTTAAAAGACCAACATTTCAGTCTTCGTTCTTCCACAATTTGGAAATTTCATCATGTTTTCCCCCACACAAAAATGCTTACCACAAGGTTAAGGTGAATAGGTGTACACTCACTGGGAATATTCGAACCTTCAATCAACTTTTGGGTAACATCTTTCGAAACAGAGTATATGCACACCCAGAAAACAAAAAATTAGAACTCACTACTTACACAGATTCCCGCAATATGCACCCTTTCGTAAACACAATGGAGTTAATGATCAGAGCCGTCTCAACGTTAACAACACAGAAGGGATTCAAAATAAAATGTCCCAGTTTAATAAAAAGAAAAATGTCTACAACTACAAACATCATTGTCATGTAGCAAAATCATTATAAAAAAAACAAAATATTAGTTTTGAAACATAATTTTTTTTCTTTTTTTAATCCACAAACTCGTTCACCAATTTTTCAAAATCAATGTTTCTAACTAATTCCCTTTCGATCGATAAGATAGCCAAGTTACTCAATCTTTCTTGTGACATACTCGAACGAAGATAGGATTTGATCAACTTCAAAATCAATGTTTCTAACTAATTCCCTTTCGATCGATAAGATAGCCAAGTCACTCAATCTTTCTCGTGACATATTCGAACGAAGATAGGATTCGGAATCTTGGGAATCAAACAAATCTGAGTGAAGCTTCTGCAAATTGTTCAATACCCTCGATATTAAGCAAAACCGGGATAAAATTCTGAGCACGTCTTTGTTTGACACTTCCATGGAAAAACTTAGTATTCCTGTCACCATCGAGCAGCCATTTTTCCTTACTTTTCTACTTCCAATACACCTCCTCGGCATCATAAGCTAGGGAGAGTTGAGTACGAAGACGAGACATAGTCATTAAACATGGTCTTGGCTTGTTACCTTCCGCTTCTAACTGCATTTTAAGGCGCTGTATCAAGGATAATGAATTGCAGTCATTATGTCTCTTCCAATTAGATAAAGCTCGACGATACCCAGCTACACGATCGTGAATGTTATCTGAGAGAGAAGAGGACCGTGAATTCCAAGCATTCGAAATAACCTCAGCAACACCCGGTTTAGAGACTAATCTCTTATCAAACATAAAGCGACCAGGACGACGAGGAGAATCATTAGCTAAATATATCAAGAGAGGCCTATGATCAGAACCAAGTCTATCCAGATATACTCCTCGTGAAGCCGGAAACATCTGAAACCAATCTGAATTGCCCAGCCCTCTATCTAAGCGGCATTGTACAAATGATCCATGCCGTTCTCCCGCCCAAGAAAAGATATTTCCAGTACAGGGAATATTACGAAGATCACAGTCTCTAATCATATTCGAAAGGGAATAAAGGAAGCTTCCGCCCGAGGGGGGCCTCCAATTTTCTCAGAATTGTCTATAATCTCATTCAAATCTCCATCAACCAACCAATTACCATCACGATCCAAGCTAAGTGAACAAAGTTGATCCCACATAACTTGACGGAGATTTCGATTTGGTTCGCCATACACAAATGAGAGAAAGAAACCAATAGAGCCCAAGGAAACCGAAATATCAACAATGTTTTTATTTGAGGAAATAACAGTAACTTGATAAGAACCCTTCCAAGCGAGAGCCAATCCACCACTAAGACCAATCGGCTCCACAAGATGAAACTTATCATAACCTAACGAGTGAAGAATATTTGTAACATGATTACTGGAGTTCTTCGTCTCCATGAGGAACAAGAAATCCGGGAAATAAGTACGCCTCATCTCCCGCAGTATCTGAATGTCAAGGTGTTCCCTAACCCTTGATAATTCCAGCTCAATAGGCTCATTGATCCGTCGGCGGTTCCTTATCCGGAACCACCGTTACATTAGTGCGTTTTGCTTTTTTTACCAAAACTTCGTCTTCAGTATCAACACAAGATTTGCGCTTGAATAACATATCTCTTCCTTCAACAAGCTGCTGCTTTTCACGGAAGACTTGGCATAGCTGACGAGACGTGAGCTTTCTAGTCCATTTCCCGGGTCGACGGCGAGATTTCTTATGCCCAATGACAGTTCCAGATGAGTTAGTGCTTAAAGTACCAAACTTTAAACCCGTAGAACTAACATCAGGGATCTGTGGTGAAGGATGAGATGATGGGAAGGAGATGCGATCTTTTAAAGACGGAGGGACACTAGGATCCGAGGCAATCTCTTGCAACGTAGAAAAATCAAAGACAAGACCCCTCTCTTTATCCATATCATCAGTCAAAATCACTTATATCCTAAGTTCATATCACTTATATCCCATCCTCCAAACACAACATCATCAGGATTCACCTATTTCCAAACACAAACATCACAGTAAGAACAATAGTCTAAGATTTTCTTAAAAGCAATCATTTAAAGGAAAAAAACAAACCATTGGAAGAAGACTCTTGAAAGGATCATAAATCTCTTCATCATTAAAGTAATTCGCTTGTTGCACTTTGTCCTTCGTTGCCCACGAGATTCCTCTGTTCATTCATTTAGTTACATAATTTCAATCTCAAAACAAAATCAAATATCATTTCACAGATTTAATCAAAGAACTTACTCTTTATTCGCAATTACACCAGCGGTGAGTGTTGATCTATCAGCATAAGAAGCCAATTCCTTCTTCTCCTTTATCGACAACTTCAGAGCCGAGCCCTGACTTCCGTTATTTTAAGATCACAGTTTGCATTCAGAAGCAAATTACTCGGATTAAGGTCACGATGCAAGACATTTGCTGAATGAATATATTTGAGCTTACGAAGAATCTGATACAGAAAATATTGCAAACAGAAAAGAGTCAATTGATGATCAAATAAACCATATTGAAAAAGATAAAAAGTAAACGAATGTTAAAACCTGACAATGATAGGCGAAAGATCTTCCAGTGATGGATGTTTCCGGTAGATTAGATCCTTATGTGGAATTGAAACTTGGTAACTACAAAGGCTTAACGAAAGATTTGGAAACAGATCGTCCCCTTCCCTAAAGAGTGGATTTATTTTAAATCAACGGTCTAGGACAAATTAAACTTAGGGTTTAGAAATAATAGAATGTAAAAAAGAGTGCACGCAATAGAAATAATAGATGAAGTTCCTTAGAGCCATGCTTTGTCAAAATAAACGGAACATCAATTGATTAAGAATTCGTCTGTAGTAAGATAATGGTTGTAGCACAATTTCAAAGCACTCACTAAGTGGTTCTATTTTAAAGCATCCGTTACAAACGCTCGAGTTGGAAGTTGTTGCTATAATTTAGGTTTTGTTTTAAAAGTAGTCATTATAATGTGTTTTGAAGTGGAATTTAATGTTTCGTTTTTGCTGCTGATAAATTGATTTTCATTTTATAGAATAATTGTGGGCCAGTTTGCATATTATGTATCACTTTAACTGTAGTACACGAAACATTAGTTCATTTTCTTGTTTGGGGACATATCCTCTAAACCAGACCAGTTTACTCCAAGATACAGCATCAGCTATAGGCCTCAAAGACTCATACGTTTGACTAGAAGTATAAGTGGTAGTGGAGGATTGATTTGTGATCCTGATGTGATCATGGAGAGCACAATGGCTGCAGCACCGGAAGTGGAAGGAAGGATTACACGTGCAAGAGCTAGGGAGA
>OVAX01002422.1:0-29689 GCA_900406405.1 Lepidium africanum
TACAAGCAAATCCACAATCTCGGCCAACGATGATATCAATCTCCACATCATTTGACTAAAACATCTCCATTACTATTTTCAACTGTGTGTATACCAATGCAGTGTTTTTTTTTTTTTTTTACTGCAATGCAGTTTATATGTTTTCTTTTTTTCACTGAATAATATCATTGAAACCAAAGTAGAATATATGGGTGGAATACAATAGTAGAAAACTAGAGTCTATAGAAGACATGAATATCCCAGAAACTTAAGCTCAATAAAGGAAACAATAATATTAAACTTCGAAAAGACTATGAGTTTGATTAAAATTGCTTTCGTTTTTCTGCTTTGGAAAACAAAAATCTTTGTAAAATATTGAAATTAAACCAATCAAAATTTAGCATAAAAACAAATTAGAGTATCTTGCAAAGATTTTTGCTTTTCAAAGCAGAAAAACAAAAACAATTGCTGATCGGGAGAGTTTGTTGAGGATTGCTTTCGTTTTATTGCTTTGAAAAGCAAAAATCTTTGCATGATATTCTAGTTTATCTTTTAGTCTAAAATATGATTCATTTAATTTCAATCCTTTACAAAGATTTTTGCTTTTCAAAGCTGAAAAACGAAAACAATTCCAATAAGGCCATATACGAAGATATGAGACTCAAGAACCTACTAACTCAACCGAAGATCAAGGCCACCAATGACTAACCAACGTCCAAGCTGATGGCGGAGTTTCCTCGGGCCACCACCAAGAAGACCTCTGACACAAAACGTTGTGAAGATAGCTCATCACATGGAGGAGCTCACAGCTAGATTTGACTTTATTAGCTTAAAAATTTTAAACGTAGATAAGATTATATCTTAGGAGTTACTGAAAATTGTATTATAGATAGTTAAGTTTTAGGTTGGTTACGTCTATTGAATACCTACATTTGGATTTTTATTTAATTTTAATATTTTTGTAGTCTTCACATTTGGAAAATTTCTAATATACATGATGGAAGAATCAAGAATTTCATTGTCCTAATTGGTAAAAAAAAAAAATAGGACACCAACTATTTAAATTATTTTACGCAATAAATTATGTCGGGCGGACACTTGTTAGAATGATCCAATTAAGAAAATATTACCTATATAAAAATTATAAAAAGAAGGATCATATACCATTATGTTTTATCAACAAGAAATCTCTTTCAATTGTCTTTTTTCTCAAATGGTTAAATATTAACATTTGCATCTTACTTTATAGGAGTTTGATTTCAGGGAATCACTGCAGGATGAATTTTTGTCCAAATTGACAAAAACAAAAACAAAAAGCAATCTAAAACCCGGAAAGTGTAAAAAAGTCACAAACCATTTATCCCAATGCATTGCAATTCAATGAAAGAAAACTAAGCGACCTTGCGCTTACACATCCCACCCAGATGAAGTAAGAAGCTATTTTTGCTGTCTTATTCAACTTTGAGGTATGATAGTTCAACATTTTTATGCATATAAGTCAGGCAGAACAAGGAGCAAAAAGCTTTGTACTCTACTCATGAAATCATATTTAAAAGCATTGAACCTTTTGTCGTTTTCGCTATGTAAACACAAATGTTTTTCAGTGACTTATTTGAAGTTGATTTTAAAAGATATAAAGGAATATAAATCACTGAGTTTACTAGGGTTTAATTTGCAGGGAGCCTTCTCTATTCCATGTGACTAATAAGATCTTGGAAGCTCTTTTCCGGCCAAGTTGATTTTAAGAGAATGAGAGCACAATGTGAATTTGCTGGCTCTGTATACAGGTACAACCCTGAACTAATAAAGGAATGTGGTTGAAAATTACCTGGTTAGTGGAGTACCAAGGGTACCAGAGAGTTTTCACTAGATGATCGAGTTTGTTAAGGGCGAGTCGAGTACCAATCACTAGAACCACCCCATCATTATAACCACTGTAGAATTACCTTATAATTAAGAAACTGTGGTTGGAGGACACAAAAACTTGTATCTTTAAAGGTAGTGTCAAGTATTACCTAAAGTATGTAGGATCTGACTTCAGCAAGCTAGAATTCGATATGTCCCCGTGGTTGGGATAAAAAAAGAGTGCCCTCGAGTCTAGGCCATGGTGGTCGAGTTCGAACATAGGAACTGCCACCAGAAGATTCTCTTGCTTACAATTTGAAGATCTCCTGGCCTTCTTTGTTGGCTTTCGTTCACCTACACAGACCATTTTCTACAAAACGATCAAAAACAGAGGTGTTAGTTTCTCAAAGAAACATGAGAAAGAATGGAAATTCAGAGTTAAAGTACGATTACTGAGAAATCAATTGATAAAACTAATAATCAATACAAGCAACATCCAGCAATGCATGAATCAATCTAAGATCATCTCAATTCCAATCCTAAATTCTCAAATTTTCTAAAGTTATCCTTCAACCTAACAAATCAATTTCTATGAAAAACAAACCAAATTCTGGGCAATTGGATTCCAAAATCATCTAATAACAAT
Organism: Lepidium africanum; assembly: GCA_900406405.1. Lineage (NCBI taxonomy): Eukaryota > Viridiplantae > Streptophyta > Magnoliopsida > Brassicales > Brassicaceae > Lepidium > Lepidium africanum. The sequence goes on from OVAX01002422.1 coordinate 2,471, forward strand.
GATAGGACATTGGATTTACACATTCAAACAATATGAAGTCAAAATTCAAAAACTTCCCCAAATTTTTTCAAAATAGCGGACTATAAATTGGAGATAGAGAGTCACACCTTTGCCAATAGAGAATTAGGATTGGATAATCAGAAAGAGGAGGAAAATCCGAGTGGAATAGGCTCAAGAATCGTTCAAAACGGTTAAGAAAGTTATGAGGGATTGAAGTTTTTGAGAAAAATCTCCTAAAATCTCCCAAGAACAGAAACTTTCTTTCAATTTTGAAGTTTTGATCCTAAACCCATGTGTTTTCTGTTTAAAAAGGTGTTTCGCGGTTCAATTTAAGTGATTTGAACCGGGTTTTAAAAATATAAAACTTACCTTATTCGATGATCTATCGATTGTGGGGTCGATCGATCGATCAGTGGCTTTTCGTCCTTCCACTTTTTCGAAGATCGATCGATCGAACTTGTGTAGGTTGATTGTCAGATTGTGCGCATGATTCTGAATTTTGATGATCGATCGATCACACTTGTGGAGGTCGATCGTCAGGTCGTGCGCATGAATGTGTGAGTAGATGATCGATCGATCGCTGTTGAGCTGGTCGATCATCAGGTCATGCGCACTCTTACATATCCTTTCCATTCGATCGGTCCCAGCTTGGATCGATCGATCGATGTGTTCTACTCACTTTCTCACCAAAAACAAAAACAAAACAAAATGAAAAGTTATATGAAAAACGGAAAAACTATGAAAGTAAAAACTACCTAATAGTGGGTTGCCTCCCACTTAGCACTTGTTTAGAGTCGTTAGCTTGAATCTCATGCCACTTAGATGGCAGATTGGCTCTTGGGAGGAATATTCACTCCCTTAGTCGTTTTCTCATTGATAATGAACTCCTTCAGCTGCTCATCTTTCCTGTGGAATTATCCAGCAACACTACAGTTCCATCAGGTTGAATCTCCTTCACAAAATATGGTCTTGAAGTCTCAAGTCCAAGCTTTTTTGCAAGAAACCTTAAGATACAAGTTTTGAACGATAAATTCAGAGTATTCATCAGACTTATCATCAAGCATACATATATCGTCATGCTCAGCTGAGTCCTCTACTAGCTCACGATAAACACTGAACTCTTTGTTTGATACATACTCGAATTCACAGCTTCCCAAGCTTGTAGAAACCAAAACTTCATATTTAGAAACTTTTCCTTCCACAGTAGAAGCATTGATCACCCTACATAGATTACTAGTTGAAGCTCTAATTGGGTAAGAGACTTCTTTTTCAACGTGTTCCAGCACAAATCTCTTGTTAGGGAAGTCGATTTTGGCTCCTACAGTGTTCAGGAAAGGTCTTCCTAACAATATCAGAACTGCTCCACCTCTAGCCATCTCGACTACAGTGAAATTTGTTAGAACTCTGCGTTTCCCAACCAGAAGGGTGAAATTAACTAACCTTCCCCTTGGGCTCTTAGAAGTGGTGTCTCCAAAAGAAAGGGAGGAGTTGTGCTCCTGCATCAGATCAATCCCCAACTTCTTCATTATCTGTAAGCAGATGACAATAACACTTGCACTGGAATCGCAAAGTGCATCACTGAAAATCAGTTTCCCAAGAATACAAGGTATTGTGAATTCTCTTTGATCCTCTAGCTTAGTAAGCTCTTTTGGGAATGGGATTGGAGGTCTGTACTTTCCTTCTTTGCTTATCTCAGTCTTCACATTGCACTCATCAGCTTCATACTTCACAACATTGCATGATTCCTTGGGATTCTTCTCAACTTTTCCAGGTAGAGCTCCCTAAGGTCTTCTCATAGCTTCAACAGTTTGAGCTACTTGAGTGTCCAGCTTCTTCATATGTATAGAGACTGACTCAAACTTGATGTTCATATCGTTATACATGCTATCTACCTTGATGTTGAGCTCTCTTGTGGTTTTCTGCTGTTCAGTTGCAAGTTGTTGGATCAAAGTATTGATCCCATTGGTTTTCTGCTGGAAAAACGACATCATGTGGGTTCTCTACATTCATGCTTCTGTAGGAGAGGTAGTTATGATTATGTCCTCTACTTTGCCAGTTGACGTAGTCGACTTCTCTTTGATCATCTGACATCTTAGACTCATCCTGAACTTGTGCTACCTCTCTGTTGTCATCCAGCTGATGTACACCCCCTTGACTCCCTCGATTTTCTTTGACAAGCATATTGAGCTTCTCAACAATTTTGTCAATCCTTTGAATCTCCACACTGTTGACCTTTCTCCCTCGGTCATACTGCCGACAGTGACTACCAGAACTTGCAGCCAAGTTATCGATGAGGGTGAAAGCTTTATCCCTCGTGTTCGTCATAAAGTCTACATTGCTTGCAGCATTCAGAGAATTCTTGTATTCCCACTTGATTCCACCATAGAAGGTGTTAAGAAACTGTTCATCAGAATACACATGGTGTGGAAAGTCTCGTTGGTACTCCTTAAAGCGCTCCCAAGCTTCATTCAAAGACTCACAAGTACGTTGCTGAAAAGCTAAAATTTTGCTTCTCAAGGCTGTTGTCTTCGATTTAGTGTAGAACTGATCCAATAATGCAGCTCGAACTTCTTCCCACGTCGTAAGCGAACCTGGAGGCAAATATCGCAACCATGTAGAAGCTTTATCAAAAAGTGAGTGGTGGAAAAGCTTACATTTAACATAATCTGTAGGGACTCCATTTGAACTTGTCGTACTACACATGTCTTCAAAGTTTTCAATATGGTCCATCGAATTCTCTCCCGAAAGACCGTTGAAGACGTATTTTTTCACCAATCCAATCAGCTGAGGCTTGATCTTGTAGTTTTCCCTCCGAATTGGTGGAGGGTGAATAACAGATCTATTCTGGTAGCAGGTGTGAGGAGTATCCATATCACAAATAGCTCGATGTTGAGGCTGTTCATGCTACCTCCTAAGCTGAGCTATATCCCTCTGTAATTGCTCAAACATTTGCTAAACATTCTGGTTTATCTGAACATTGTTATGAACTTCAGGATCTTCTGGAAGCTGCTGGTTGTCACGATTCATTGCTCTTGCTCGTTGGTTCTCTCTCTCAATTCTAGCAAGTGCTTCCTTAGCAAAACTCAGTAGGCTTTCTTATCCTTGACTTCTCCTGACCATAAACCTGAAAGAAAAACAAAAACAAAACACAAAAAAAAAAAACGTAAGTAAAAGAGTATAGACTAGAAGTTGAATCTCAATAAAAAGGCAACCAATTGGTTTCCCGGTAACGACACCAAAAAGTTGATGTCACAAAGTTTTAACCCTATGAATCTACCGCAAGTGCACAACAATGTAGTAGTAGTACTTACAAATCCACGAAGAACCAAGTTTGCACTTTTGACTATTCAATTCTAATTCAAGTTATACCAAAAAGTGATTGAACTAAAAAACTAACAACTTAACGATTTGCAAATATAATTAAAAGCATCAGGCATCATGTATTCATCAGGAAATAATAATCTAATTAGAAAAATTATTTAGGAACACTTAAGTACAATTCTCGACTTCAACATCGAAATCTAATAAATCCATTGTCGTGGTATCTATTACTCTATCTAGCAACCTAGAAATCCTAACTGTCGTTGAACTATCCACAAATAATCCTTACAATCAACTGTTGTTGGTTAAGTTCAATTGCTCATCTACACTAGTTCAAGAGTTTAAAAAGCTTTTGGAAAGTAAACAACCTAAAATCATAGACTAGGTGATCAAGCTAATCTAAGCCTTACACACAAGCATAGATGGAGAACTTCTAACTATCAAATCTTATTTAATCCCCAATCATAGATTCCTAAATCTCTAGAAAACCTAAACCTGACAATGAAACTACTCAGACATGATCAAAATGGAAACAAAAGACATGATGAAAAAAACATGAAATTGCAATTAAAATAACAAATAAGGTTCAGAAATCTTCTCAAGAGTATAGAGGAAATCTTCTCCCTGCTTACAGAAAACTCTCTTGGCCGTAATAGAATTCTCTGTATCTTACAAATAAAATAAAAATAAGCTTTTATAGGTCCTAAAACTTGCAGGTACAAAATAAGAAAAATTAGGTTTTATTCCTCGTAGCTTCGTGGATCGATCGATCATGGTTGAACGGTTGATCTCAAGGTCAGGCGCATCATCCTTCGAACAGCTTGATCGGTCAATCCTCAGGTAGAAGGTCGATCTCAAGGTCGAGCGCATCTCTCGCTGAAGAGAGTGATCGATCGATCAACGTTCTTCTGCTAAAATTCCAGAAATTGCTCTGATTCGTGCCAAACCATGCTCCACGGGTATAATCCAAATTAAACATGTTTTCCACCTAAAAAGACTCTAAAATGCAAACAATCCTTCTGAAAATATGCGAATTAATGAGCTTAAAACTGATAAATATTAGGTAAACTCTCCAAGAGACTTGCTCTTCAAGACACTTAAGCCCAATCCCATTTCTCATTCACTTATTCCCAACTTAAGGTCCATAAAGCCATTAGGCTTTAATGACCAAATGTTGGCCCAACAACATTTTGGAGGAGTTAAGTGTAGAACCAATAATCTCGAATCAAGTCTAGATGAATGCTATAAATGATAAGAAGAAACGATAAGGTAACAGTAAACACAGAGCTGAGACAGCAGTCTCGTTACGTTAACTCAATAAAAGCCTGAAGTGTACTAAGTTGTATGCGTTTGAGAGTCTCATGATAGAATTGTGTGAGACTTTTGATGATACACGAAACAACAAAATCTGCAACCCTTTGTGTCTACACTACACTCTCGGACTAAAGACTAAAATGTGAAAGAAATGTTTATGTGTTTTGTGAGATAATTGTGTGTTGTGTGTTTCGAATGAGAAGAGGATCTCGAATCATATAGATGAAGAGACTTGCTCTCCAAGAGATTTGCTCCCCAAGAGACTTGCTCCCTAAGAGACTTACTATCCAAAAAGCTTTCTCTCCAAAAGGCTTTCTCTCCAAGAGACTTGCTCTCCAAGTGGTTTGCTCTCCAATAGGCTTAAGCACAATCCCATTTCTCATTCACTTATGATCAACTTAAGGTCCATTACACCATTAGGCTTTAATGACCAAAAACTATTGGCCCAACAATCCCCCACATGAATAGAATTGACTCTAAAAATGTGACTCGATAGACTCTACTAACTAGACTTATCCTATAGACTATACTGACTGACAGACTTTCAAGAGTGTAATCGGAAATTTAATGCGTCTGAGTAAGTAGCACTTTTATACTTTGAACCACTCATTGTTAATACCTATTAGGTTTACTTGACTAGGAGGTGAACATAATGTCTTGAACCACCCGAAAGTTTAGTGTAAACCTAGACAACATATATAACCTAGCTAAGTTTCTAGTAGAATTATGTTCTCTATTGTGTTCATTATGGCCTTGAACTTTACCTGGTAATTCAGGAGTGAACTTGGAGAGTACAGCCTTACCTTCATTCTCCTAGAACCGGCATTTATTTCACACTACTATGTGATTTGCCAAACATTTGGATGTACAAAGAATCATGTAATACTTCACATATTAACCAATTATTGGACTCAAATCATTAAAGGTTTAGAACTTATCCTCAACTTCTACAGGTTGCACTTTTTATCATCTTAGGAGCTGGGTAGAGTTGTAATGCTCACAGTGTGCTCTGAAGATAATGTCAGATTTCGCTGTCGCATTGAAACTACTTTTTGGGATCTCTAGTCATGTAGGTAGGATTTCCACCAGACATCTTCTTAGTTCATAGGCTTTAAACCCATTCTTTTTGATGATTTTATCACTTGATCTCTTTACAAACCTTAAGCCAATGGATCCACTAGTTTGTCAGCTGATTTGATGTAATCGAGTTTGATAGCATCATTTGAAATCATATTTACTACTAAGTAAATTCTTAGTTTGATGCTTCCTCTATATCATTAATGTTCAAGCCATTTGACATTGTCACATTGTCAAATTTTTCATGCCATTTTTATGCTATTGTTTGTCAAACCAATAGGCATATTTGCTAGGCACCCCCACATTTTGAGGTATTATCGGAAATAAACCAAAAAATGTTTCACAAACTTTCTAACTTGGAAGTTCTAATGTTGATGTTTAAAAAACTTGAATCAACAACACATGAGAATTTTGCAAACTCTTTATTCACCAGGTTTTGAATCTGTATCATACTTAATTGATTTATCTTTAAATCATATTTTGAGACAGATCTCGTTGTTATCTAAAAAGAATAGAACTGTGTACATTCAACTCATCGACATTGTATTTAAACATAGAGTAATCGTCTCTTGTTTCTCACATGATCATTGTCAGATCAATATACATGTCTCTTATATACACATGATCATTTTCATATTAATATACATGTCTCTTGTATACACATTACATGAGCATAAACTTGAACTAAGACCATTTTTCTTATTATTCAAAGGTTTAGATCCCTCATTTGAATTACAAACCAATTCGCAGAATTTCTTTAAAAAATTTTGAATACTTTTTTTAGTTTTTTTCGTGATTAGTAAAAAAATTAAATAAACAATATCTTTAAATTTTTTTTGTTTATCAATTTTTTAAACAATTAAAAACTAATTTGCAGAGCCTTAAGCTTGCAAATACTGTTAAAAGTCTAGCGAAACTTTAAAGGAAAACTACTTTAGAGGTGGCACATGGACATGTTGGCTATTCTCGGCAATTTTCTTGATGGTTTTGTTTTTGTTTATCAAAATCGATTAATGATTCGTAGAGTTAAAAACTTGCAAATACCATTAGTGATTTTTGTTTTTATTTATTAAAATCGAATAATGATTCGTAGGGTTAAAAACTTGTAAATACCATTAGTAATTTTTGTTTTCATTCAATCTTTTAAAATAAACAATCCGCGGAAACCAAAAGGAATTGCAGATACCGTTTATGTAATAATAAACCTGCAAAATCGTTAGTCCAAAACAAATAACGCTGATTTTGATTTTAACCAGGTTTTGATTTTTGCTAAACCTAGTCCGAACTGATAGATGAGATCTAAACAAGGCAAATTTTATTGAGTCAAGACTGTATAACCTATAATCTTGAATCAAGTCTAGCGATGATATGAATGATATAAACGATAAGAACAAACGATATGGTAACAATAAATACAGAGCTGAGACAGTAGTCTCGTTACCTTAACTCAATAAACACCGTACTGTACTCGGTTGTATGCGTTTGAGAGTCCCATGACAGATGTGTGAGACCGTTGATGATACACCAAACAACGGAATCTGCAAACCTTTGTGTCTACTCTACACTCTCGGACTAAAGACTAAAATGTGAGAGAATTGTTTATGTTTTCTGTAAGAAAACTGTGTGTTGTGTGTTTAGAATGAGAAGAGGAGCTCGACTGATATAGATGAGGAGAATTGCTCTCCAAGAGATTTGCTCTCCAAGAGACTTGCTCTCCTAGAGACTTACTATCCAAGCGGCTTGCTCTCCAAGAGGCTTGCTCTCCAAGAGACTTGCTCTCCAAGAGGCTTAAGCCTAATCTCAATTTTCATTCACTTATGACCAATTTAAAGTCTATTAAGCCATTAGACTTTAATGACCAAAAAATGTTAGTCCAACATTAAGTTCTTTGGACCACATCTCACAATTTCAAAGACTCAAATGTCATTTTGAAAAATAATCCCTAAGAAGTATTGAACGGAAATATCTTTTGAGACGATTTACAATGGGGCTATTGAATAAAATAATCAAAAGTTGAACTAATACAATGGTTTCTTGAAAGGGTATTTAATATGACGTGGATTCATCAGGTGTTGAATTTATTCAACTGTTGAATGGTGAAAGTGTGAGAGAAAATGACTATATTAACAATTTTTTATAGAAAACAAAAATTGATTATATATTAAAATATAAGGTGAAACGATGGAAGTGAGGAATATGAGATAATATATAAAATATAGAAAATGTGGGTGTTAAATTTTTATAACCATAGTTGACAAAAAAAAAAAAAAAAAAAAAAATTTTTAAAACCATTTAAAATNNNNAAAAAAAAAAAAAAAAAAAAAAAATTTTTATAACCATTGTACATAGCTGTATGGACCAAGTCTACAAAAAACATGTGAGAATTACAAACAGAAATTCTGATACGACTATCAAAAAGTTGTGATTGTTTTCGATAGAATTGTGACGATTTTAGACCATAAACAAATTTTCCGAAATCGACAAAAAGAAAAAAGAAATTTTCGAAAACTTATTGGAAATCTCCGACATAAGTACAAATTTTGGTGTAATATTTTCGTAGAAAATCTGTTTGAATTTTATTTAAAAGTTTTGGTCGGGAATCCATCAAATATATGACAGAACATATCCATCGGAAAACTGGTTGGAAATCTCCAACAGATTATGGCTTCTGATTTTACTTTTAGTCTGAATGTTTTACTTGAAAGATAGTGACTACTTTGATGTCCTTATCATGCGCATGTTAATGATGAACACCAATGAAAAGCGAATACAATCAAATGAAGCCAATTCTTAGTTTGAATTCTTCACTCTTGTTAATTTGCACGTTGGAAATTGAAATACTATAACATTAAATATTTTTAATATATCAAAATTTTTAAAAGTGAGCTAAAAAAGTAAAATCATGATGAGAAAGGAGCCAGTTATATATTTTTCGTAATGATGAATGATTAAGGAGCCGCATGTTTCATTCATGAGAGTCATATTGGTTGTTGATGTTATATTGGTTGACATTGATTTGTTTTATTCGTAATTAATATAATGATTATAGATGTACATAATAGACTCGTGGTACATTTCATTGCTTTGAATCTTAAATAAATAAATAGATCGAAAGTCATGTTACGGGAACTACTTTATGTTTTGAATAATGTTTTTTTCTATAGAAACCACTTTGTGATGAAAAAGTGCATTTCTTAATTAAATCGTTTTTTTTCAACTTTGCTCTTATAATTGAATCGACAAGTTCATATCTATAGCCAAATCCAATATTCTAAAATTGTTTTTTTCCTTTTCTTTGTATTAGAGAGGAATCAAATTCCGGTGCCTGAACATTTGTAAAGTGATCACTACTATTAGGTTACCTGATATTTTTTTTCAAATGTGCATATTTGTTAAATCGTTAAATATTGATCTTTGTAAATTTTTCTTTACCGGAGTTCGACTCTAAAAAATGACATAGTCCTGTATAATATTGTTTAAAATTTATAGTTTGAATTATGAAATGAATTTTGTTGATCTAATTGTTAAAAAAATTATAGAAAGATCGGGTAATATTTTATCCAGATAAATAGAAAGATGACCTTTAATATGTTTTTGAGAGGATTATTTGGTTTGATAGGTAAAGCCAACCGAAGTTCTTAGAGATAAGAATATATGGTAAGCGATACCAAAATAGTTAAACATGACATAATGTAGTGGTAAAAACAGCAGCAAAAAGATCATAATATATATATATATATATATTCTTCATTTGTGTTAATAATTTTCTAATGAATTTGATTCTGTCCTGGAAGTTCTTATAGATCATATATGGAAAGGATATGTTTGTAAATATAAGTATAAGATTATGTTTACAGGAGTTCGTATATATACTCTGTAATTAACTTTCTAATAGATCGATTAGCCACCACATTTATATGGTACCAGAGCATCTACGATATTTATCCTAAAATCTCAAATTTCTTCCAATCTCGTGATTCCTTTTCAATGGTGAATCCCACCTCCCCTGCAACCTCTGGTGAAACTGTTATTGGCTCTGCAACACCTACTCTCATGAATGTCAATATGACAAACGTGACGAAACTCAATGCATCCAATTTTCTAACGTGGTCTCGCCAAGTCCAAGCCCTTCTTGATGGCTATGAAATAGCCAGATATCTTGATGGCGTTGCTCCTAACCCTGAGTACAACCTCTAGAAACGCCAAGACAAATTGATCTACTCAGCCCTTCTTGGTGCAATCAACAATTCGATCCAGCCCATCCTTGCCACTACTACAACATCTGCAGAAATATGGTCAACTCTCTCCTCCACCTATGCCAAACCGAGCCGTTGACACCTGAAACAAATAAGACAGCAGCTGAAATCGTGGACCAAAGGAAATAAAAGCACTGAAGAATATTTCCAAGGCTTCACAACTCGTTTTGATCAACTAGTGTTGTTGGGATAGCCTCTTGATCATGAGGATAAGATTGAATACATCCTTGAAGGACTTACTGAAGAATACAAGGTCATTGTGGATCATCTAGAAGGACGTGACACCACACCACAATTAAATGAAGTTCATGAGAAGCTTATTAATCATGAACTCAAACTTCTAAACCTCACTGCTGCATCTCCTGTGTCTATCTCTGTCAACAATGCTCAATACAAAGGCTCCAACTCATCCAATAACAACCAGAACAGACAGACTCGCTCTAATAATTGTGGCAATACTCAGTGGCAGCAACCACAACAATTGAATAACACTTGGCAGCTACAACACAACACCAACCAGAATCAGCGAAGTACTAGAGGATACCAAGGCAAATGCCAACTCTGTGGGGTTTTTGGACACAATGCACGTCGTTGTACTCAGCTCCAATCTGCGGCTGCTCAATTTTCACCTGCACCTGTCTCTCCTCCATGGCAGCCACATGCTCACTTAGCTACAAACCAACAGTACAATCCCAACAATTGGGTGGTGGACAGTGGAGCCACACACCACTTGACATCAGATCTCTACAACTTGTCACTCCACCAGCCATACCTTGGAGGTGAAGACGTCACTGTTTCTGATGGTACCACAGTTCCAATTTCTCACATGGATTCTACATCTCTTTCCACATTTACTCGCTTTTTAGCTTTACATGATGTGCTTTATGTCCCTACTATGCAACGTGACTTACTCTCCGTTTATAAGCTATGCAATTCTAATCAAGTTTCTGTTGAATTCTTCCCGGCTTCGTTTCAGGTGAAGGATCTCAACACGGGGGTCCCGTTGTACCACGGCAAAGCTGAGAATACATTGTATGAGTGGCTGAAGTCCCTAGCCTCCATCACCACCTACTACACCACACCAACATCAAAAGCCACATTGCAGTCCTGGCACTCAAGACTTGGCCATCCATCAAAACCATTACTCAGTTCCATTGTTACCAAATTTTCTTTACTTGTTTCCATTTCTCAAAAAGAATTCTCTTGTTCTGATTGTTTTCTCAATAAAAGCCATAAACTTTCGTTTTCTCAAAACACAATTACCTCCAATGCTCCTCTTCAAATTATTTATAGTGATGTTTGGACCTCACCCATATTTTCTATCGATTCCTACAAATATTATCTTGTCCTTGTTGATCACCACACCTGTTACACATGGTTTTATCCCATGAAATACAAATCCCAAGTTCGAGACATATTCACCACCTTTAAAACACTTGTTGAAAACCAATTTCAAACCAAAATCCGCACCCTATTTTCTGACAACGGCGGGGAATATATTGCTCTCCGACCCTATTTAGCAACTCATGGCATCAGGCATTTGACCTCTCCACCTCACACACCGGAACATAATGGAATTTCAGAGAGAAAGCATCGTCATATCGTGGAAACTGAACTTATATTGATGAGTCAGGCATTTGTTCCCAATCAGTACTGGACATATGTTTTTGCTGCTGCTGTTTACTTAATCAATCGTCTCCCAACACCAGTCCTTCACAACACATCACCATACATCAATCTCTTCACCACGTAACCCAACTATCTCAATCTTCGGATTTTTGGCTGTATGTGCTTTCCTTGGCTGAAGCCGTATGCCACACACAAACTCGAAGCTAAGTCTGTTGAATGTGTCTTCTTAGGCTATTCACTCACTCAAAGTGCCTACATTTGTTTGGAACCCAAGACAGGAAGAATTTACATATCTCGTCATGTTCAATTCGTAGAATCAATCTTCCCCTTTGCCCAAAAATCTGAACCCACCAAAATTGAACCAAAAAATTCCCAACCCCAAAACCAATCCCCTCTCACCCTTGTACCCCTTTGCACCACTCATACGCACGTCGCAGCTTCGTCGACACCAGCCCTGTGTTCAGCTCCTCCGCCTAATTCGTCGTCACCGTCACTACCAATGGAACCTTGCCTCTTGCTGCCTTCGATGTCTCCTGAATTGAATCATGGTTTAAGTGAATCAGGCCCATCTGATACATGCCCACAACATATTTATGGGTCTTCAAATTTGCAGCCTCCACCTGGTTCATCTCCACCTGATTCTGGCCCACTTGATTCTGGCCCAACTGCTCCAACAGTGTCTGCTTTAGAACATGAAAACGCTGTCGTTTCACAGCCAGAGCCTTCTCTCCATGCTCAACTCGACAACGCCACATCTCCGACGACTGCCAACAAAAAATACAAATCCAATGCGTACTAGAGGAAAGAATTGAATTACAGAACCAAAGCAAAGGATGAATCTCATGGCTGTTGTTCCATCGGAGGTTCCAACAGAACCACGTAACATCGCGCAGGCGATGTCTGATCCCAATTGGCGTTCTGCTGCAACAAAGGAATTCAATGCAATTGTTGATAATTACATTTTTGATCTCGTACCGCCATCACCAGGTCAGAATGTTATCTCTACAAAGTGGCTCTTTACTCTCAAATTCAAGCCAAATGGAACTATAGATCGACATAAAGCCAGGTTAGTAGCTCGTGAGTTCGATCAGGAATATGGCATCGATTATAGTGAGACGTTTAGTCTAGTGGTTAAGTCAACAACAATCAGAATGGTTCTTGATTTAGCGGTGGGTCAGAAGTGGGTTATACGTCAATTGGATGTGAACAATGTGTTCTTACAGGGAACTCTCTGAGGAAGTATATGTTTCACAGCCACCAGGATTTGTTAATAAGGATCGACCAAATCATGTATGCAGACTTAGGAAAGCGTTATATGGCTTAAAGCAAGCTCCAAGAGCGTGGTATGAAGAGCTTCGTGCGTTCTTAACTCGTATCGGTTTTCTGAACTGTGTTGCGGATACCTCAGCTTTTGTATACTCCAAGAATGGACATCTCGTATATATTCTTGTGTGCATTGATGATATTGTGGTCACAGGCAATGATACAACTGCAGTTGATGTAGTTATTCGAGCACTTGCAGATCATTTTTCTCTCAAAGATATGGGAGAACTCTCTTACTTTCTCGGCATCGAAGTTACAAGGACAGCCAAAGGGATGCATCTAATGCAGTGTAAGTATATATTAGATTTACTGCACAAGACAAATATGTACGGAGCTAAACCGGTCACCTCTCCAATGGCTCCACATCCCAAACTCTCAGTCTCCTCGGGTATAAAGATGTCTGATCCAAGAGAGTATAGACAGGTTATTGGAAGTTTACAATATCTTTCTTTGACCAGACCTGATGTGAGTTTTGTTGTTAACAAGCTGTCTCAGTTTATGCATTCTCCCACCGATTTACATTGGCAAGCTTCAAAACGGGTTTTACGCTACCTTGCAAGCACTACAATGCATGGTATCTTTATCTGTGCCAACACTACACCAGTACTACATGGATATTCAGATGCAGATTGGGCAGGAGATAGTGAAGACTTTGTCTCCACTAATGCTTACATCATTTATCTTGGTAGCACTCCTATATCTTGGTCTTCCAAGAAGCAGAGTGGTGTAGCACGTTCATCAACAGAAGCCGAATACCGGGCTGTCGCAAACACAATTGTTGAATTACGCTGGATCTGTTCCCTCGTCACAAAACTTCGGATAACTCTTCCCACCACTCCAGTGATCTATTGTGACAACATTGGAGCAACATATCTCTGTGCTAATCTTGTGTTTCACTCACGGATGAAGCACATTGCCATAGACTATCTTTTTGTACGTGACAACATCCGCTCCGGTGCACTTCGAGTTACTCATGTTTCAACAAAAGATCAATTGGCAGATGCTCTCACCAAACCTCTCCCAAGGCCACGATTTGAAGACTTATGTTCCAAGATTGGTGTGACCAAGGTCCCTCCATCTTGAGGGGGCGTATAGATAATATATGAAAAGGATATGTTTGTAAATACAAGTATAAGATTAGGTTTACATGTAGTTCGTATATATATTCTGTAATTACCTTTCTAATAGATCGATTAGCCACCACATTCACAGTTCTTTGATCCTGTCCTCTTTTGCTCTCTTGATGATGATGACGATGATAATGATGTTGATGATATCAGTAGCATAAAAAATATTAAGTGGGTCGTTGCCATTTTCTCTTTGACACTTTCACTATTGCACCTCTGCTTTTTATTCAATGGGTTTCGTTGTTAGATCAAGCAGTGTAATATATTTGTACATGCATGCGTGAGAAGGACATAACGATAGATGGATAAAGGAGTTTTAGAGGTTCATATTTTATGTGTTTTGCTCAGTCAATTATTACACAATGTGGACCCTTCTCTCTATTGACAAACGATCGCATAAACTTTTGAGTTTTGACCGCTTCATTATGGGTTTATTTAAGAAGATTTAAAGCAAATTTCATAGAATTATCATAACATGTTTCGACGGTATTATATCTTGAATATTAGTAAGAGACATGTTGTGATAATTTTTTTATGTCTGCTATCGACTTAGCCCTGTGCATTCGGGTTCTTGGGTTGGGTCTGGGTCGGGTCCTCTCAAGTCCGATTTTTTCAGGTTCAAAATTTTTATACGCATCCATCACTATTTTGATTCGATTCAGGATCGGTTTCATTCGGATTCGACTCAGTTCGATTCCTAATTTAAAGAACCAAAAATTACTCTAATACCCAAATACTCTAGAAATATCTAAAAAAAATTCTAAAAAATATTAAAACAAATACCTAAAAATGCGGGAAAGTACCTAAAAATACCAAAAAATACTTTTGAATACCCACATAGTCAAAACAATATTTGAAAATATCTAAAAATACCAAAAAATACTCATTGATTACTTTAAAAATAAAAAATACTATAAAATCGGGTCTTGAGTACTCGTTCGGTTCTCGGTTCTGGTCCGGTTCTTCGGATCTTAAATTAGTAGAAAATGCAAATTAACACTTCGGCCAATAATTTATTAGTAACTTCCATCAATATTGAAATTTTGGTAACAAGTGGAGTTACAAATATTTGGGTCATCTTGGAAGCTCTGTTCCAGCCAAGAACGATCTCAAAAGAATAAGTGCACTCTGTGGTTGAAAGAATGGAACCTCGTGGCCTGCTCCTCTTACCGTCACAAATGTAAGGCCTTCGTATACTTCTGTACGTCCTCCTACTTGGTCTCCTGAGTACCAAGGATACCATCGAGTTTTGACTGGCAGATTCAGTTTGCTTAGTGAAAACCGAGTTGCGGTCACTGGAACTACCGAGTCTGTATCACCGCTACATCAAATCAAGTATGTCAGACAGCATGTTCAATTTGGATAAACGGATTTCATATGAGCCAACCAACCGAAATACTCAATCCAAAAATCGAACTATATCGTAAAATGGATGATTTTATTCTATATCCGAAAAACCGAAACTAAATCCAACATGGAACTTTATCATCTATTATAGATTAGGCACTTATTTGGATACCATCGTTCATAAATTGTAAATCTGAAAACGTAAAAGGAAAACCGAGCTGAAATCTGGATTGAACACTAGCATGTTTGCTATATACTGTGATCCTTGAAAATTTTCCATAGGGAACCGCCATGTTTTCTTGTAGTTATATACTGAATTAACATATTGTACCTGAAGACCCAAATTCTTAGACCAGCAGCAATGAGATCCTTGTATATGGGCAACATTGAATTGTCGGAATCTCTCCAATTCCAGCTACTGAACACAGTGTCACTTCAACAAACAAAGTAACAAAAAAAAAACAAGTTATTTCTGTTTTCTTTTAGGTCTGGTTCGAATAGAATTGTAACTGAACTTTATCTAAACTCATTTTGGTTAATTTCAGTTACGGTTTGGTTAATTTGTATAAAATGTTATATAAACTTCTGTCATTACTATTAGATTTTTTAAAATTTTGATATATTATAAATAGTATATTAAATCCAAGCTATAGCGACAAAGAATTCAAATCTATTATTAAATTTTTAAAATATAATGTATGTGACTAGAAAAACTCTTAGAAGTTTTGCTTAAAGATTACGTTGCATATTATTTTTATCTGGTGGTTTGATTTGTATTTTTTAAAGATGACCATTAAAGTTGCAAAACATGAGTTAGAGGGTTTTGCGCAAAACCGTTTTTTCTGGTAATTTGGTTTGGTTTTTCTTCTTTTCTGGTTTGGATAGTTCAGTTCTATTATAACAGAAATTAAGCGGTAGTCATTTGGGTTAAGTTACCTGCAAGCAGTCCACTTATAAGGTATATTGGTGAGATTAGCATGCAAAGCTCTCTGGACCTCTGGAAGGTTATAATATAACTCAGCGTAATTCACAGTACAAGGATCATACTCTTCTAAGATCCATCTACTACGCTTCATCTGCATCCTCTCCACAAACTTTGTCTGGTTCGGTTGTTGTTGTGTTAAACACTTTGGTGTGTAGATACTGTACTGATCAATGTCTCCAAAGTCTGCCGCAGCTTCACTAATAGCTAAATAACACTCTTCTGAGAGTCTTTCTGCTTTGAAATCGCAGTTTTCGAGGATCCAATTGTATGATCTGTCCGAGATCATTGCGTGAGACCACCAATATGTTATGGTCCCTAGTTTGTCGCTGTTTTTGTCCATCTCTGCATTTCCAACCTTCAAGAAGAGATTACGGACATAAAATTCCTAACATGTTATCATAAAATGTGATATATATATATAACTTATATATAATTTAGTTTTACCATGAAACCTTTTAGATTGATTATTGGTCTTTTGTAGGCTTTGTTGTATTCATAGATCTTTTTGGCAAGCTGAGGAACATAATGTCCTGTGAATATACATTTAAATAGCGGTTAAAACTTGTTAATAAAACCTATTAATCCAAGTTAATTATGGAAAACATATGAATCTAGGTTTTGTGCAAAAAACCTTCCATGTCGTCATGTTTTGCAATTTTAATTTTAATCTCTAAATAATTAATCCAACCACTTATAAATAATACACTATATTTAAAATAATTAATAGTAGATTTATATTTTTTGTCGCGAATTTGTTTATTTGATATATTATATATCATATTTTTAAAGTTTGATAGTAGTGATGGAAGGTTATATTGAACATTATTTTCGTTTGTATAAAAAAAATAAAAGTTGAAATTGCAAAACATAACAACTTTGACTTTTTTGGCACAAAACTTAGCTAATATATACAGTGACGTACCCGCATAGCTTTCACCTACAATGTAAAAATCACTGTAGTGATACTGTGGAAATCTTGACATCCATTGAATAAGAAATATCAGATTCTCTTCAGCTGCAACATAATCAATTTCATTCAACAAACAAAATCAATAAGATTGAATTGTAATTAACAAAATTATCAACTCTTAAGTTATTTGATGTTAGGACTAAATTTCTCTTTTACAACAACATGAATTATCATTGATGTTAGAGTAATGATTGGTGAAGTAAGGTATATGTTACTAATATACATTTCTAGCTACTGTCTACACATATTTGTTAGAGAAATCCGTTTGAAATCTATTACAAAAAAAATTCATCATAAATTTCTAAAGAATTAGTTTTATCAGAATTTCTAATGCATATAGATTTCTGACATACTAGGTTTCAGACAAATTTTGTCAGAAACTTTTTTGCAATAGTTCTTTTTACGAGCAATTTTATCAATAATTAAATCGATAAGATCCGATATATAGCTCAAACCCATTTCTAAATCTCAAACAGTACTACATGGGCATAATGTCACATACACAACTCCTTGGAATCGTACTCTGGTGGGAAAAATAGCAGAGATGGATTTAACCACTTGACCGAATTCTTTCCCCAAAGGATTTTTTTCTTCGCCTTCTCTTTTTCTTACAAAATTGTGACTTTGTAGTTGCTAAAAGTATATATCCATTGAAAATCAGATTCTAACACAGGACATGTTGTTAACAAAATCTCTAACCTGTACGTTCATCTCCGGACTCATTGATATCAGAGCTTGTGTTAGTATATGAAAATCCAACTCCAACAGGTGATTCAAGGAACAAAAGGTTTGCCTCTGTTATAACACAGTTTACAAATTTTTAAAATAGAAACAAATTTTAAAACAATATGTAATAAGTTAAGTTGAAATTGTTATAAATCAAAGTAATTTCAGAAATAATTCCAAAAAATTAGAAAGATATTGTGGTTTAAGATAGCAAGTACCTGTATTCCATGAGAAGCTGTTGAGATATAGATTGAAACCAGTTTTGTTAATCCGAAATGGTCCAATTTCCTCTGATGCTCCATAAGCAATCGATGAACATCCTGGTCCTAATATTTACTTACCATATATAGTGTCAATTAGTGATCATATATGTGCACAACTTTTGCTTCTTTTTTTTTTATATATTTTTTAATATCCTTATCATGTTTCTTTTATATCATTATATAAAAAATCATAAATAAAAGAGTTTTTTTTTTTTTTGCAAAACAATAAAAATTTCAATCAACCATATCTCATTTCTTACAAATTTACTTGATATCTGAAAATGTAATCTAATGTCGCAAAATCAAAACTCATGAGAAATATAACCCTCATGCATATTTTCGAAGAGGTTTTATGGTCTCATACATTGGATTTTTAATATTTTAAGAGTAGATTTGGATTCTTTATCTGAAAATTTTTGATGTGATTTATAATTTTAATGTCTTGATGATGGTGACGAAATACACTATATTTTTCTATTACTTTTGATTTTATGGAATTGGTTTATGTAGAGTTTTGTTTTTTTGCCGAAAACCTTAAATAATAATGTTTTACATTTTCTTATATGTAACACTGTATAAAGGAGCAATTCTTTCAAATTTTTGTCTCAGTTTGATGTGAACTTTACTGGTGCATACTCTGGATTTTATCAAGAAAGAAATTCAGTTGAAACAAAAAAGAAAAAGCCAAAGAAAGTCGAATATGAGTTTGGATTATACAAGACGATTGGTCAATTATGCTTTTGCTTTCTTTATTTTGTGGTCCTTAGATGAGACTGAATGTATGTAATTAAATATATAACTTTGTTTACTTAGTCATTTTCTTCAATACTTTAATGTTTTTTTTCTGTCAGTAGACCTTAATTTTGGTTCATATTTTATGAATCTGTTGTTCTAATTTTTCCTTTTATCATTATTTTTTTTGTTAATATATTTATTTTGTTATCAATTAAATCGATCAAGTTAGATCAATAACATAAGCCCTAAAATGATACGACTACCTTAAATGAAACTCTACCAGGAAGATAGAAATTTGTTAATATGTTTTTTAAACAATTTGATCAATAATGTCTCTTCTATAGATAAATTTTCCAAATCTTTAGCAATATTTCTAAATCTCTAGCAATATTATGTAGAGCAAATGAGACTTTCTGAAATTAAATTCATATAAGAAAAAAAGAGAAGTGACACTTAATCACTTCACCAAAATGTGACAATTTTAATTATTTTTTAGTTATATAAAGGTTGGCTACATTTGCTTTTAGTATTATATGGGCTTAGTTTAAAGAATAGACGACAAAAATATAGATAGTGTTTACATATTTTCATATCGTTGTCATGCACATGCTATGAATAATGAGGTTGTATGTAGCCAAAGAGAATATTCCCATTAATATTCCTTAAGGCTTAGTTTAGTGAGAAAGTGGACATTTGCATAAATGCACGTAGGATTTGAACAATTCATATTAAATAACACAAAAAGTATTATTATTATTATTATAAAATAATTGAATGTGTCCTTTTGTTTGTTTTATAACTACAATTGCATGTTTCACTTATTAGAGTCATATTGGATTGTTGATGTTGTTTTGGTGGACACTGATTTTGCTTTATTCTAAATTAAAATATTGATAAATCATTAAATATTGATAAAGGAATTTTGGATATTTAAAATAATCATGTCAATGAGATTTGACGTCTTCCATATCAAATTGACTAAAACTTTTCCTTTCGACAACATTGTAGATTTGAGAGTAGATTGTAGTTGTACAATTACAATTTCACTAACATAAATATTTTAGGAAATATCACTCAAAATATCCTTTTCATATTTTTAATTTCGGAAAATAGCTCTTTTTTTACCTTATCAATAGTTTCACATTTCATGTTTTGAATTTTGAAAAACTATTTTTTGTGGCATTCAATTGTAAGATCGTTGTCCACGATAAACAATATAAATATCCATTGTGAACATCATTGTATGTTATGTCTATAGTAAACCATAAATGTTTAATGTAGACAACAAATATATGTTCATCAAAAAATTGCTGATTAAGTATACTGTGGACTAATTTTTTCCACGGTGGACAAAATTGACCATTGAAAAATGGGCATTTTCCAAAATATGAAACATGTTTTGTGGTATTTTTGATAAAGTTTAAAAAAGAGAGTATTTTTTGTAATTTAAAACATAATTATGACATTTTAGATCATTATTCCAATATTATAAATCAAATTATGAAAAATTTAGAATATGTTTGTCTTGACAAAAATTGTATTCAAATATTAGTATATTATACACATTAAGATAGTGATACATTCTAATTATCTTCAGTTTAACTAATATTTCTTTTATAACAATATGATATATTTTATAATATTCACACATAACTATGTTTTACATATAGTGGTTTTATAATGTAAAGAAAAAAAATTATATCATGATCATTCGGATACAATCGTAGATCAAACAAAACACAAAATCAAGCAGCTAGATATGGTCGATCAAAGATGTTTTGTGCAGAAAAACTTTCCAACTCATCATATTTTACAATTTTAGATTCATCTCTGGATGCAGATTAAACCACAAAATAAAATAAAAATTTTTGCACAAAACCCTCAATTAAAATACAAAGACAACTAAGCAACAATAATTTTTTTATATTTTTAAAACTATATATATATATATATACATATATCGTTTTTTTAGCATTATTTGTAACTTTGATGACTATATTCATCATGTTCTATATTTATTATTCTGTAATATAATTATGAATTATAGAGTAAATAGTTCTTTTTCAAAAAATAATTCATGAGTCCTAGATCGAAGTTCATAATTTCTTAATCATACCCCTCAAGAATATCAAATTAAGGATGTAAGGTTTAACCTAAACATACTTAAACATGTTAGGTTCAAATTCATTTCTTTTCATTTTCCACCAAACAAATAAATACTTCGCAATGAAGACTAGAGAGATCTTGACGGAAATCTCGAGGGTTCTTATTTCGTGGGGAATTCCAAACGAATTCCCAATGGCTTAATTTTCCGGTCATAAATTTTGACGACCATTAAATGCATTAAAAACTTCATTAGATTTTAATTATCTCTTTTGTAGTAGCTTGTTCGGATATAAAATATAAAAATGAAACTTGATTTAAATAAAATAAAAGAGAAAAAAAATCTAACCTCCATTGAGCCAAAGAAGAAGTGGTTTAGTATGAGGAGAATGAGAAGAAGACTCAGTGAGCCAATAGAAGAGTGAACGACCATGAGACTCATTCACCGTAACATAACCCGAAAACTGTGAGAAACCTACTTTTGGTTGCCCTGGAAGTGCTTTGATTCTGTCGTCCTCTTGTTCTTTTGATGATGTTGATGTTAATGTTGATTTTAATGAAAGCACCAATAAAAGAATGATTAAGTGGATTCTTGCCATTTTTTCTTCTTCTCTCTCTATCTCTTTCTTCAATGGGTTTTGTTAAACCAATAGAACAAAGAATACCAAAGACTTTTATACAAATTAAGTATATATATAATTGTGTCTTGTGTGGGAGAGACACAACGAAGGGTGTATGGTTTTGGTCCTTTTGGATGTTCTTATGTAATAATGTGTTTTGCTGAGTCATTCATTATACAAATGTGGACATTAATAGAGAGAGAAAGAATGATGAAGGGTATAGATATCATTACTTTACATTTACAAGTGTTGGAAAACCTAATTTCGATATTTTTTAGAATTTAAATCAAATGTTTATTAAATTTTTCACGTTTTGGATACATGATTATGCTACATATTAGGAATGTATTATAAAACATAGAAAAATAAAACATAAATTATTCACTAAAGTTTAATTTTAAACCTTTCATAGTTGTTTTTCTTGGTCACACAATTTTTTGTATTTAATCATTTTTTTCAACAATTAGATCATAAAACCCAATTTATAGCCAAATTTCAAATAAATATTTTAGAATTACAACATCAAAATTCATAAGCATAAACAGTACAAGAATGAATTTGGTCGAAAAGTTAATTAATGTCTGATTCTAAGGAGTCTTGTTTGGCTTACGTTAAATATTTGAGAATTTGATTTTGGATTTGGACTATCTAATTGTTGAAAAAAAAATAAACAACTAAAACATAACCAAAAATGCCATCTAACATAAAAGAAAATGCATTTAGATGGAGAAATCCAAACGCACTGTGAACTTTTGATTAGAGGTTGAAGTTCTGCCTCAAATTTGGACAAAAAATCTTGAACTATTCATACATGGGTTGCCACAAGTCAAACAAATAAGGAATTTTTGTGTACCATATGTTTCGAGCTTTGATAAACCTTCTCTAAATTAAGGCTAAATTTAGAAATCTATTTTCTCCCGAAAGAAGAAAAAACTTAGGTCAAAAGTCTTCCAAAGGGAAGATAACCTAATTAGCTAGGGGTCTCTCCTTTTTTTTTTCTGTTCAACCAAGGCTCTCTATTCTATGGAGGACATTCTAGACTTAACCAATAGCTAGCCATATAAAATATCTAGCTCTATAGCCCATGGAAATATTCTGCCCTCAAAATTTCATTTCAGTGAGTTGAATAAAAATAAAAAAAAAACTATATGGTACCTCAAATTAAATTTGACCAATGGAACAGACCCAAATAAAGTTTTAATCCATATGTGATTACGTTATTTATCTGAGATACCAGATAAACCTTAAGACTGTGATATTATTTACCATAAATTATATATAAATTATGTGCCTTAATTGACCCCAAATATGGTAGTTGTAACAATTATAGACTCCATTACACAGTTTAATTCTAGAAAGGCAAAACTAAGCATGTCTTTCAATAAAAAATATAAAAGAAAATTTCAAAAGTAATATATAGATTAAGAAAGAAAGTTAGAAACTTATAATGGCCATTGAACTGATAATTTTAAATAATGTTAAATATAAAATAACACTAGTGCTTCTAATTAACAATTATCAATTTATCATTTTATTGCTATTGGGACATCCTCACTAATATTTACTAAATAATATTTATGGAGTACTGTTTTTATATTTTGGTCAAAACTATTTTAATGTCGTCACATCCAATTTGGAGAATATCTTTATCTTTCTTTCAAATAATACATTTTAGTAGAAATAAAATAGTTGGCTTGCCCTGATCTAGTTTCGCACTAGGTGGGAAGTTCAAATTCTGTCAGTTTCAATGGGAGTAATTTGACTATGGATCAGGTCTTTATCGATTTTATTTGTAGAAAAAATGAGTAAAGTTGACAAAAAAAAAAAAAATAGTTAATATTTGGAAGGTAGGTAAGTGACTAAATTGTCGGCGTTATCGTGTTCTTAAAAGAACATACATGTTGCAAGTAGAGGAGTATTTTTCCAAAAAGTTTCATATGGGTGGATTTAATTGTTAATAGGTCGTAAAATGTCAAAAGTCAATAGATTCTGTTCAACATTGGAAACAATGAGAGTACAAACAACGTACAAAGTAACAAAGAGTGATTAAAAGAAAGATAGAATTAGTGACAGATGGGGAAAAGATTGATAAGGACGTAGGATAGGGATTGTGCCAAGTGAGAAAGGTAACTAAATTCCTAAGCAGTGGAATGGGTAATATGTATGGGTGATTGACTATACAAAAACCAGAATGCCATGATTTTTTAAGTTTTTGGTTTAGGTACGGTTCAGTTTCTTGTTGGATTGGGTCGGTTCAGTTTTTTTGTTAGATTGAGTCGGTTCAGATATTTGAAAACATAATCGACCTAGAACTGAAATTTATTTGAGAACGGTTTGGATTTGATACTTTTTAGCTAAATATATCCTAAATAATTTAAAAGATCAGAGAATCATTCAAAATACTCGATAAACAAACTAAGCACTGTCTCAATTGTTAGATTAAACTTAAAGTCGATAACTTGCTGAACAAGTTGGGTAGTTAGACTAGATTAATTTGAGATGTTTTAAGAGTTAGTTAAAACATAAGGTTTCCTAAATTCAGTAGGATCTTATCTAGTCTATATAATGAGAGTTTGTGGCATAACTTATGAGATTAAGATTGAGAGTTTAGATTTTGCATTGAGTTTCCTAAACTAATAAAGAGAGTCATTCTTTATAATTCTTTGCTTCATAAATTTCGATTAACCTAAAAACAACAATTGGTATCAGAGCGAAGGTTGTAAGGTGAAATCGATTTAAGTGGTACTCATGATCAAAAACTAGGGTTTGCGAAAGCAAACAAAAATTGACTCACAATGGGTGATAATCAAATCGTGTATGTGGAGAAATCAAAAGGTGGAGGAGGCTCTTCCTCTATAGTATGTACGATGCTAACAGGGACAAACTATACTGTTTGGGCCATGAGGATGAAAGTTTGTCTCAATGTACATGAAGTATGGGAGGTGCTTGAGACAGAAATCGATGATAAAAAGAAGAATAACATGGCGATGGCACTCCCATTTCAATCTATACCGGAGGAACTTATTCTACAAGTAGGAGAATTAGGTTCAGTGAAAAAGATATGGGAAGCCATAAAAACACGAAACCTAGGAGCTGAGCGCGTTAATGAAGCAAGATTACAAACCTTGATGTTGGAATTTGATCGTCTTAAGATGAAAGAAACGGAATCTATTGATGAATTTGTAGCTACGCTTTCAGCAATTGTTTCCAAGTCCTTTTCCCTTGGAGTTAAAATCGAAGAGAATAAGATGGTGAATAAGTTTCTTAAGTGTCTTCCTAGGAAGAAGCTTATACATATGGTTGCAACTCTTGAGCAACTCTTGGATCTTAAAACAGCAAGCTTTGAGGATGTTGTAGGCCGTCTAAAAGCCTATGAAGAACGAATCCTTGAAGAAGAAGAGGAATCTCAAGAAGATCAAAAACAATTGATGTACATGGAGTCTCGAAATCAAACAAGGGAATCAAGTGATAATGGGAAAGGAATAGGAAGAGGAGCACATGGTCGTGGTAGGGGATGAGGTCGAGGTAATGGAGATTTTGACATGTCCAAAGTGATTTGTTACCGTTGTGACAAATACAGACACTTTGCTTCTAAGTGTCCAGATCGATTACTTAAGCTACAAGAGACACAAAGAGGATGACGCGGAACAAGAAAATCAAGAAGGTGATGACTTGTTCTTACATGAGATTGTGTTTCTTAATGAAGAAAATTGTGTACCAAGTAAATTCGAGAATAAGGAGGAAAATACTTGGTATCCTGATAATGGAGCTAGTAATCACATGTCCGGAGATAGAAGATACTTCACAAATCTCGATGAGAACATCTTCGGGAAGGTGAGATTTGGTGATGATTCACGAATAGATATCAAAGGAAAGGGATCGATAGCTTTCATTGATCAAAAGGGGAATGAGAAGGTGATGAAAGATGTACTATATTCCCGATTTGAAGAGAAACATAATAAGTTTTGGACAAGCAACAGAGGAGGGTTGTGACATTAGGTTAAGAGGTGACAATCTAATTATGCATGATCGAGATGGAAAGCTTATTGTTAGAGCTAAAAGAGGCAATAATCGCTTGTACAAGGTACTTATGGATACAAGAGATAGTACACAATTACATCTAACTCAAATTAGTGAGTCTAGAAGATGGCACTCGAGGATGGGACATGTGAATCTCGACACCATGAGGAGAATGATCAATGGCGAGTTTGTTAAAGGAATTCCAAAGATGAGTATTAACAAAGAGATATGTGGATCTTGCTTACTTGGAAAACAAACTCGAAAGAGTTTTCCACAAACAACTCTTTATCAAGCAAAAAAGAGTCTAGAGCTTGTACATGGAGATCTTTGTGGTCCTATAACACCTTCTACGGCTGCTGGAAATAAGTACATCTTTGTGCTTATAGATGATAGAAGTCGTTATATGTGGATGAGTTTATTGAAGGAGCACTACCAGAAAACATGGAATTAGAGACTGAAAACAAAGACTAAAATTTTAGTCGCTAAAATAGCGACTTAAATAGAATTAATCTGCGACTGAAGTGTTAGTTTTATATCAGTCACTATTTTGAGACCGAAAATATTAGTCGCTATAAAGTCGCAGAAGTAATACTAAATTGCGACTAATAATTTAGTCACATACATTCAGTCACAATTTAGTCCTAATTAGTTAGGTTCACACGTTTATTGTGCTCGTGTAACTAAAAAATAAGAGACTAAATTTTCAGTCTCAGTTTAGTCCCAAAATTGCTACTAATTTGCTACTAATTTGTTAGTCGCAATTTTCAGTCGCAATGTAGTCTCAATTTGTTAGGTACACACGTTCTTTGTGCATGTGTAACCGAAAATTGTGAGACTAATTATTCAGTCTCTAGGGTTTAGGGTTTAGGGTTTAGGGTTTAGGGTTTAGTCGCAAATTTTGCCTATATATACACCAACCCATTCATTTCCCATACACACCTCAAAAACAAACAAAAAAAACTTGGTTGGAGAAAAAAAAATTGGGAAAAAAAAACGTTTTGGGANAAAAAAATTGGGAAAAAAAAACGTTTTGGGAAAAAAAAAGATTTTAGAGAGAGGAAAAAAGCTTTTAGAGAGATAAAGAAATTAGAGTGGAAAAATGGGAGGAAATTATAATTACACAAATTTTTGGGAGTGGATGTATCGAAGAATCAATGAAGAAACAATTAACATCTCTGTGGAATTTGCTACAGGAGTGGACAAGTTCTTGAATTTTGAAGGAAATCAGTTGGATGCACTCAATAATAGGGGTAAGTTTCGTTGTCCCTGTAATTCCTGTCAAAATAATAAAATTCTGTCGGGACAAAAAATTGCAAATCATCAATTTAGTCGAGGATTCATACCTCTGTATTATGTATGGTATATGCATGGGGAAGATTTGAATGTGGATTTAGGAAGTTGTA
>OVAX01002423.1:0-29679 GCA_900406405.1 Lepidium africanum
TAGTGTATGAGACAAATGTATGCATTTCGATTAGGGTCGTATTCTATGGTTACGATTCTACTATATATGTCTTTTGCATTTCGTCGAAAATCTATTTTACGGTATAGATGCTTATGACCTCCCCCTCTATGCCTTACGGTAATGATTCCTCTGGCATTACGACCTTTTACCACAATGATGCTGCCCACAGATCAAATTATTTCGTGGATTGGATTTCACTTGACTGTCTACGGCTCCATTGCGNCTTGACTGTCTACGGCTCCATTGCGTGTGCTCGGGGTAGAAGTTTTGTATAAATGTCTTGTCTGTTTAGTTTCATTGTTTCAGTTAGATAGTCATACCCTCAGGATGACTTGTTTTGCTTGTTTCCTTTAGCTGACGGTGACAGAATCACGTCGTTTTTGAGATTGGCTTGGATTAGTTTGTTGATTGCATTCCTGATTGTTTACTACAAACCTGGCTGGATTGATACCTATTGTACTACAATAGATTTGATCAACAAGGCTAAAAAAACCTGTTATCAATACTCGATCGTGAGTATTCATCGTATTAATTTATTTTCCAGTCAACAATAATCCTTCAATAGTTATCTTTTAAACAAAACACATGATGATTTTATATTTGAAAACACTTCTCCATTTGAGTGAAATTCTTATTAGTGAAATTTGAAGTTGAGAAAAAGAAAAAACACATGATTATACATGAACATGGTTTTTAACTTGATGCGATCCATAGCCTGTATTAGAAACCATTTTTATCATTGAAGTATATAAGTTCGAAATTATTCCATTTCTCTAATATATTTCATGGCACAAACAAATAAGCTTTAAAAATTGAGAGATTGGACATATAATGTGTCTACCATAGAACATGACCAGTTTCCTAGTTGAATAAATTAAAACATATTAGAGATTTATAGATTTTTTTATTGAAGTATTCACGATTAATATTATAATTTTAAAATAAAAGTGCTTGTAATGAGCAAAATTCGGTGCGACTTCGAAAGGAATGTGTTCACCTAATCGAATAGCAAACATGTAGAAAGACATATCAACGTGACCATTCCTTCCAATGCTTCCACATCATCAGTAAGTATTACTCCATTCCAGAACAGCTTTATTACGTCACTACTTACTCCTCATCAAATCCTTTTTGGTGTTATTTCCACAAATAATACTAACAAATAAAAAAAAGATTAACTGTTTTCTTTGGTCGGACCAAAAGGATTAACCGATTAACTGTTAAACAGAAAAGATATGCATTTAACTTTCGATTGGATTAAAAGATATTGCGCTTAACACGTGCAAAATTGGCGGAAAGTAACAACACTTTAAATTTAGAAAATTTGAGAATTAATAGAATATAACAGTTTTTTAAAAAATTGGAATGTTAAGACTTATTGTTTGTTGCCAAGAAGCAGGTAATCCAGTTGGCTTACCCCTGATCTAGCTTGGCACCAGGTGGGGGTTCAAATCCCGCTAGTTCCAGTTGGAGCAATTTGGTTATAGATCAGATTTTTGTCGATCCGACTAATAGAAAAAATGAATAAGGTTGACAAAAAATAAAAGACTTATTTGTTTATTTATTAGTAGATAAATGTGAAATGTTAAGAGCCGATGACAGGTGGTCCAGTGGTGTAATCACTTTACAAATCTTCAAGTCAACATGGATCGAACCTCCTACCTGGAATAGTATGAGCAGGATTTAAAACCCACTAGGCTAGTTGACAAAGAAAAATGAAAATGTTAAGAATGTGATTTTCTCTATCTTTTGTCTCGCTTATTTAATTGCAGAGTTGACTTTTTCACCCGTTGAGTTAAAGGTTTCACTCATAATTATAGCTGTGTAGACATAGTATCACATTTTGGCTCAAAGCTAACTAATACTCATTTTGTTTCAATTAAGTTGTTATTTTAGAGTTTTACACACATATTAGGAAAATGGGTAAATGTTCTATTATGCCTTTATTTAACTATTAGAATTCTATACAATTTAATATTTTATTTATTTAATTAGGGGCAAATAAGATAATTTTGTATTAAAAATTACACTGGAAAACGAAAATGACAACGCCAAAAAATAAGTGGCCTAGTATATGTTAGATTGCAAATAATTACGATAAAAAGAATATTTTAAAAAGTTAAAAAATGTGATCCTAATGTTTTTTAAAATTTTCTAATGGTAAATAAATGGGTCAATAACGTAAATGCCCCCTCCTTACACTCTATAACAAAATTGCCCTTAGTTAGAATTTGACTTACAACGCTACCCCTAAACCTAAAACCAAAAAGACAAAATTGACCCTGTCATTATCTCTGTCTACGCGATTTCTCTCAAATTTTGACCGATCTCTTAGATCTGATTTCTCACATTTCTCTTCGATTCTTAGATCAAAGATCTGAGAATCGATTATTCAACCTGAATATAAGGTTCGTCTTGGATTATACGGTTTACTTTTGTTGTTGTTCTTCGATTGATCTACGTAGAGGGAGTAATAGTATCCGATGGTGATGAAGACGACAACGAATAGTTTCTAGGTAATTTAGTTTCCGTTTATCAGTTTAGGTCTATGGTTTTACGTGAGTAAAATGCTTCAGAGATTTCAATTTTTTTGTTGGTTAGCTTATATTTTTTCTTGAGAAATCAGTCATGATCGTGAATATAGCAAAAACATTGTAGCCATAACATATCAATAGATTACATTAGAAAGAGATGATAATGGTAGGACTAATTTTGCACAAATTGGATTTGATTCTGCTTCATTTTCCTAGAAAAGATTCTAATGGTTATGAATGGCATTTCATCTCTTGGAAACAATCATAGGCTTTCTACGTCATCGATTTACGACACAAAAGGTGAACCTGATTTTAATTTTATCACTTTGACTTAGCCTTATGTTAAGCTCTTTTCAGGTGGGATGATGATATTGTATTCAAGAACCATGCATGTGGTGAAATGAAAGCACCTAAATCCTTCATCAATGATACAATTAGGTCATATGGATTTTTTTATTCTTTTCTTACTTTAGTTTTGTATTCCTTTTCTGATTAAAATTGACAAAATTGGTTTGATATGGAACATGAAATCTACTTAAGGTTTTCTTCTCCTTTGGTACTTCTCTCGCATCGAAGAAGACATTTGTATATACTAATTGGTGGGTTGTTCCTTTTAGCATTATCAAGTCATTTCATTACAGTGAGTTATCTTTGGGGTGATTATCTATAGAAATGATAGGTGGTGTGTTCTGCCTAGCATTAGCAAAATTGGTTTAGTATCATTAACAATAAAGATTTCATTAGTTGCGTGTCTCTCAGTATTTTGAGCACTTGGTTTTAATGAGTTATGCAACATATGTTGAGTCTGTGGTTCTTTTATCTCTTTTAATTCTTCTAAATATGTCGTCTTTTTAAAAAACATTATAAAAATCCAGAGCCAAAC
This sequence comes from Lepidium africanum, assembly GCA_900406405.1. Taxonomy (NCBI): domain Eukaryota; kingdom Viridiplantae; phylum Streptophyta; class Magnoliopsida; order Brassicales; family Brassicaceae; genus Lepidium; species Lepidium africanum. Next base: position 3,439 of record OVAX01002423.1, read on the forward strand.
ATCAAGAACATCAATAGAGCCAAACACTCATATATCATAGACAAGAGACGAAACAAATCTTCTTTCTGTGTCGTAAGTGGAAGAGTTACTTCCATTGAGCCATTTCATCTTCTTCTACGCTATTTTGGCAGGTGTGGTTTAAGACACATTTGTTTCTGGTTTCTCGTCCATTGTGGAACTCAAATTAAAAAGTTGTGTATGTTGGTGTCTTCTCTCTTCTTATGCCTTTTTATTTTTCATTAATGCTTTGTCATGAGAGGGTTTAAGAGGCTGTTTGCATCTTTAAAGCTCTTAGTAAGATCTTAATTTCTTCTCTTTCGAGTCATAATTAATGATCTTTTGTTACTAACCTTAGAACTGGAATTTTGTTTTTAATTTTTAGGTATCAATATGAAGGCAATTATAATTTGATGATTCTCAAAGGTGGAGATAACTGGACTCATCAAATGGCTACAGAAGAAGTGGCTATAGTTGAGGTGATGGTATTTTTCTTTCTCATGCTCTGCAACAAAAGACTGCAAATGTGTTTACATACCGGATTAGACCATGTCTGACATCACGGGTACAAGCGATGGGTTAGCATAGATAATAATGCTGACATGAATGTGTTTTGCTTTGTGTCATTGTCTTTGTTGCCAGCACCTAACAGATGTAAAGTGTCACATGATTATGTCCAAATCTATTGAGGCTTATGATCTTGGTTCTCTCAGAAGGTGATTCTCTCGTTACTACATGAAAAAGTCAATGAAGCATATGTTGTAAATGGAGAGTGTTTATACTATAAAATCATTGAACAAGCTTTATCAAATCATTGTCATTTTCGGTCAAGCATACTTTCAAAATCTAGATTCTATATAATTTTATATGGTTTTATAAACAACCTTATAAAACTATCTTAAACAAAAGTATATTATCTTTATAAGAAACATCAACTAAGGGAGTTTAACTGAAAGTTAAAACATCTTCTATCATTTTCATTTGGTTTCAAATAGTTTTATAACGTTAGTTGTGTAACCATTGAGAAGAATTTTAGAAAACGAAACCTACACCTTCATAATTGAAAGAAACCAAGTGATATTTAAACTGTGTTATTAGAGGCTCACACACAACACTAATAATTGTGGAGCAGATACAACAAAATAACGACATGTAATTCTGAAAACAACTTTTTAAAAAAAAACAGTTTTTCAAAAAACAAAATTCTGAAAATAGTTATAATAATAGCAAAAGCATACACATCAGTTTTTAAGTTGGTTAAAGAGAGGGAAAGTAACATCAAATGACAACAACTTAATTTTAAAAGAACATAAAGTGGAGTCTAACACATTGTGGAAAGCAGCGTGTTAAAAAAAAATCTATATTCAATATATCTTGAGTTTTGTATGCTTTTATGAACAAATTTATAAAACCATATATAGCAATCTTTTTTTTTAACTATCATTATAAAATCTTACAAATCTTCTTTGATTTGTAATTTTTATCTAGTTTTATACATTTTAATAAAACTTTATAAACAAACTAGTCACATGAATTTCATAAAACTAAATCCCACCCCTCTTAATTAAAGGAACTCAAATGAAAGTTAAAGTTAATTTCTCATAAACTAAATATAGTTTTTGTATAAACCCAATAAATGTTGAAATTTTTTTTGTTGAAATTTTTTTTGTTGAAATTTTTTTGTTTGGTTTTATAAGATATTTTATAAATCTTAACAAAGAAATCAGTCGATTGATTTATGAAAAGTAAACCCTACCCCCCTCCTTCTCTTAAGTCTTACTAGAGAGAACCCAAATGAATTAAACTTAATTTTTCATAAATTAAATATAGTTTTAGTATAAAACCACCGAATGTTGAGAAAATTATTTGTTTAACTATTTTTGTGTTATTTTATACAGATTTATAAGGTATATTATAAACCTTAATAAAGAAATAAGTCGACCTATTTATTAAAAGTAAACTCTACCCCCCCTCTCTTTCTTAACAGAGGGAACCAAAGTAAATCAAACTTACTTTTTTATAAGCTAAAAATATTTTCATTTGGTTTTATATAGTTTTATAAGGTATCTTATAAACATTAATAAACAAACTAGATTTTGAAAATGGTATATCTGAAAGGGTAGTTTTGAAATTTTCCCAAATAGAAAAATTAACATATCGACTGGTTTTATATAGTTTTATAAGGTATCTTATAAAGTTTAGTAAACAAACTAGTCGACTGATTTATTAAAACTAAACCCTATCCTCCTCTTGCAAAAGGAACCCAATGGAATTTAAACTTAATTTTCATAAAGATAGTTTTCAAATAAAACCATTGAATGTTAAAAACTTTCTTTGTTTACGTATTTGCATTTGGTTTTATACACTTTTTTATAAGGTATCTTATAAACCTAAATAAACAAACTAATCGAGTGATTTAATAAAACTAAGCCTTACCCCCCCCCCCCTTTATTTAATTAGGGAACCCAATAGAAATTAAACTTAATTTTTCATAAACCAAAGATAGTTCGTAAAAATCACTAAATGTTAAGAACTCTCTTTGTTTACGTATTTTCATTTGGTTTTATACAGTTATATATGGTATCTTATAAACTTAAATAAACAAACTAGTCGAGTGATTTAATAAAACTAAACCCTACCCTTCCTTATTTAATTAGGGAACTCCGAGGGAATTTAAACTTAATTTTTCATAAACTAAAGATAGTTTTCATATAAAATCATTTAATGTTGAGAACTCTCTTTGTTTACGTATTTTGGTTTTATACAGTTATATAAGGTATCTTATAAACCTTAATAAACATACTAGTCGACCGATTAATTAAAACTAAACCCTACCCTCCTCTTAAAAAAGGGAACCCAAGGGAATTCAAACTTAATTTTCCATAAACTAAACATAGTTTTCGTATAAAACCATTGAATGTTGAGAACTCTCTTTGTTTACGTATTTGCATTTGGTTTTATACATGTTTATAAGATATCTTATAAACCTCAATAAACAAACTACTAGAGTGATTTAATATAACTAAACCCTACCCCCCTTATTTAATTAGGGAACCCAAGGGAATTTTAACTTAACTTTTCATAAATTAAAGATAGTTTTCGTATAAAATTACTGAATGTTGAGAACTCTTTTTGTTTACATATTTTCATTTGGTTTTATACAGTTATATAAGGTATCTTATAAACCTTTATAAACAAACTTGTCGACCAATTTATTAAAACTAAACCATACTCTCCTCTTAAAAATGGGAACCCAATGGAATTTAAACTTAATTTTTCATAAACTAAAGATAATTTAAACCTCCTTCAAGAATTGTCTTTGATCCAATCCGTAGGAATCGTATAAAATCACTGAATGTTGAGAACTCTCTTTGTTTACATATTTTTGTTTGTTTTTATACAGTGTTATAAGGTATCTTATAAACTTTAATAAACAGACTAGTTAACCGATTTATTAAAACTAAACCCTGAATATCCTCTTAAAAATGGGAACCCTATGGAATTTAAACTTAATTTTTCATAAACTAAAGATAGTTTTCGTATAAAATCATTAAATGTTGAGAACTCTCTTTGTTTACATATTTTCGTTTGGTTTTATACAGTTTTATAAGGTATCTTATAAAATTTAATAAACAAACTAATCGACCGATTTATTAAAACTAAACACTACTCTCCTCTTAAAAATGGAAACTCAAAAAAAACTTTAACTTAATTTATCTTAAACTAAATCTTTATACACCTAAATGTTTCTATTTTTAGTTGATTTAATATTTTCCATTGGTTTTATAAAGTTTAATAAGGTATCTTATAAATCTTTATAAACAAACTATTGAGACCTAAATTCTTTCTAACAATCCGTGTGCATCTTACAATGAGATATGCCACATCGGCTGTAAGTTAATTTAGATAATTTATCGCGAACATATATATCTTTCATTTAATATTTTTATTTAGATTTATGTAGTTTTATAATGTTACTTATAAAACTTTACAAACAAATCTGTTAGAAGTATTTCAAGAAACTAAACCCTACACCTTTTTAATTGAGGGAACCCAAATGAAATTTTAACTCAATTACTTTTAAACCGAAGATAGTTTTTGTATAAACTTATGAATATTGACTAATTTCTTTCAATCAGTATTTTTGTTTAATTATCTATGAAAACTAAACCCTACCCTCCTCTTAACAGAGGGAACCCAAAGGAATTAAATTAATTTTTTCATAAACTAAAGATAGTTTTCCTATAAGCCTACTGAATGTTGAGAATTTTCTTTGTTTATGTATTTTCGTTTGATTTTAGTTTGGTTTTATACAGTTTTATAAGGTATATTATAAAATTTTATAAGCAAATTAGTGTTGCCAATTTCAATATCACTAAACCATATCCCCTATTAATTGACGGATTCGAAAGGAAAATAAAACATAATTTCTTATAAACTAAAGGTAGTTTTCATATAAAACCATTAAATGTTGAGAATTTTCTTTCATTTAGTATTTTTGTTTAATTTTTCTTATAAATAATTATACAGGAGCCTAGTGAGATCAATTTCGTAAAACTAAATCATACCCTTCTTAGTTAAGGGAATGCAAGTGAAAGTTATAATAATTTTTCTTAAACTAAAGATAATTTCGTATTAAACCTTTGAATATTCAATACTTTTTTATTTCTTTTTTTGTTTTATTTTAGACGGTTTTATAAGGTTTCTTATAACGCTTTATAAGCAAATCGGTGAGAATAATTTCATAGAGCTAAACCCTACCTATTCTTAGTTGAGAGAACCAAAGTGAAATTTAAACTTACTTTCTCTTAAACAAAACAGAATTTTCGTATTAAACCCCTAAATGTTGGACATGTTCTGTCATTTAATATGTTTGTTTGGTTTTATATTGTTTTATAAGGTTTCTTATAAAGCTTTATAAAAAAATAAGTGAGAAGAATTTCATAAAATTAAACCACACCCCTTCTTAATATAGGAACCAAAGTGAAATATAAACTTAATTTCTTTTAAACAAAAGATAATTTTAGTATTAGACCCCTAAATATTTGACATTTTCTTTTCAGCGTATTGGGTGAGCCATTCCATCAAATATTGGATAAAGGGGAATAATATCGTATTTGATGGTTGACGTGGCGATAGACTTTGCCACATAGTTCCAGCAATAACAAAAGTTGCAAAAAAGATAGTAGCAATACTACTAGAAATGATGGTTTCTATACTGCCCATACGTAATCCTTTGTATAGACATTGACGCGGATGAACACTAAGATGAAATAATTTTAGTTTTTTTCTTTTTTGATATTACAATGTACGTTTTATAATGTTTTTTGTTAACCTTTATAAAAAAAATTAGTGACATAATTTTGGAAAACTAAACCATTCATGTTTCTACATGAAGCTATATGGTGAGATCAGTTACTGAATTTTGGTAAAAGCTTTGTACTTTATTTGTAAATGTGTTTCATTTACATCGTGGTTCATGTGGTCTTATGGAAAACTTTGGTGTAGTGTAATTAAGTGATGTTATGAATAAAGAAATGAGTTACAATAAAACACAAATAACTGTATGCGATATATACGGTACTGTTGTCTCTAAATATGAAATCCATAGTTGATAGGTTGTGTGTAGAAGACAACATAATCTATTGGCAGAGTGATGCAAGAACTTATCGGGGAGGACTGAATGGTTTGTCTTCCATAGTGAAGATAGTTTTTGTATAAAACCATTCTTTATTTAAGAATTTTTTTCGGGTTTATACAGACTTATAAGGTATTTTATAAATCTTAATGAATAAAGTAGTCTACCTATTTATTGAAACTAAACCCTATTCTCTCTTGACCAAGGAAACTAAAGAGAAACTTAATTTTTCATAAAGTAAAGATAATTTTCATATAAAACCATCAAATGTTGAGATACTTATTCGTTTAAGTATTTTTGTTTGGTTTTATACATGTTTTTAAGGTACCTTATATACATAAATAAACAAACTAATCAACCTATTAATTATATTTAAACCTTATTCCTCTCTTAATAGAAGAAACCAAAGAATATTTAAACTTATTTCTTTCATAAATTTAAGATAATTTTGTATAAAACCACGTAATGAAGGTTGAGAATTTTCTTTGTTTAAATATTTTCATTTGGTTTTATACAGTTTTATAAAGTATCTTATAAACTTTAATGAACAAACTAGTCAACCTATTTATTAAAATTAAACTCAAAGGGAAGTTAAACGAAATATAGTTTTCGTATTATACGCTTGAATGTTAAATATTTTATTTGATTTAGTATTTTCCTTTGGTTTTATATAGTTTTATAAGGTATTTTATAAATCTTATAAATAAACTAATGAGTCCGATTTCATAGAACTAAACCATACTCCCTTCTTACTTGAGGGAAGCCAAGAGAAAGTTAAACTTAATTTTTTGTAAACTAAAGAGAGTTTTAGTATTAAAATCCTGAATGTTAAGTATTTTATTTGATTTAATATTTTTTGTTTGGTTTTATTTATTTTTATAAGGTATCTTATAAATCTTTATAAACATACTAGTGGGACTAATTCCATAAAACTAAACCCTACTCCCCTCTTACTTGAATGAACTTCCCAAGAGAAAGTAGGTTTCGTAAACTAAATATAGTTTTCATATTAAAACTCTTATGTATTTAGTATTTGATTTGATTTAGTATTTTAGTTTGCTTTTATAAAGAATCTTATAAATCTTTATAAACAAACTAGGCTAAAAAAAGTGTAAAGCTTGTGAGATATTTATAACTTTTTATCATATACATTATTTTCAGTATATTGATTTATAAAATTTTGAATGGCTTTATAAATAAAGTTATATGGTTTTATAAAAAAACTTATAAAACTATATATTTCCTACCAATATAAAACCACATAAACAAAGTTGTATCGTATATGGTTTTATAAACAAACTTATAAAACCATAAAAAATCTCAAAAAACCACTAGTTTTGGTACCATTATAAATTCTCAATAGCTTGTGTTTAGAAGCTTCAGTTACATCCTTTTCTAACGTCATCGTTTTTGAGGCAGACTAAAGATCTTTTTCCCAATAGTTTGTGTCGCTTTAACAACAGTGATGCCTATTAATTGGATAAACAAACACTCTAATATAAGTTTTACCAAAATGTCATCACTCCATTGAGAACAAGTTTTGACAACCCTATTGCAAACCACACATTTATTTGAACATCAAAAGCTTCGGAACAGAATGTGTCACAGGCAGCCGTTATTGTTACATTGATCCTATCCAAAAGATTGACACTTCTCACCATTTCTTTCTCCTCGTGACTATACATGTGGGTAAGATAACGCCTGCAATGAATATATATCATTAATTTCAAATATCTTCAGCTAAATCATGTAGACAAAGTTCAAACAGAGATATCAAAATGCCTCAAACAAATCAGTGAGAAAACTAAGTATAGCAATGTAATACAATGCATTTCAAGCATTTCTTTTCCACAAATATACTCTTAATGGCGTTGCAGTTTTCAATCAAACCTAAACGCAACAAAAGACAAAGCAGTTGTAGCCATATTTATAGCTTATCAATGATGTTAGGCTCCAAAAATATCATCATCTATAACCGAAGCTTCCTAATGTAAACACCATTACAAAGAGCTGATGATGGAAAATAACAACACCAAAAGACAAACAAAATCAACCGGAAAATTTACTATTCCATAGATCAAACAACAAAAACTTCCTTTGATTTTCATTATCACAGGCACATAGAAAACGAAAGCAAAAGTATCATAGATTCACAAAAAAGTTTGGTAAGTGTAAACAACTAAAGATTCATCAATATCATAGAATAACTTGTATTATCTAGAACACTTGGTCATCTATCGAATCTTGACGTGATTTTATTTCGATTTCATTCCTCTAAACTTCTAAACTGGAGGCTTGAACTGAAATCACATAATAATACTGTATGACACAAACTATGTCTCAACTATAGTCAACTCGAAATCGAAGACTTTCCAGATCTACAGATCAAGCGAAGAGAGAGACGGAGAAAGAAGACAGAGAACTCCAAATTAATTTCTTCATTCTTCGATGCCGACTATTGAAGATGAATCGCCACTGACAAGATTAAAGCGTAAGAATGAAAAGAGAAGAATCGAAATCCAAAATCGCATTAGAGAAGAGGTAGAGAGAATTAAGGGAGAAGGAGACGAAGAAATCGAAAATCAAAATCGAAAAAATTAAAATTAGATGAATCGAAATCGAAGGAGAGAGAACGAGAGAAAACAAAGACGCAAAGAGAAAAGAGGGAAAAAGTGACTGAGGCAAGATGGAAAAATTATGTTATATCGAGGGATAGATTTTGAAAAGGGTAAGAATGAAAGGACAAGTAATGAAAGAGGGTAAATAAAAATGGTCAATATTGATAATTTCTTTAAATAATATCAATAACACGATAGTGAAAACTTATTCAAACGTTACATTTTAGTTATTTTAATATTAATATTAATATTAAACTAATTTTACCTTTTACTTCAACTTTTCTCTTGTTCTATGTTCGGTTATTTTCTCTTCTTCCAGTTTTTTTATCAAGGAGATGTGCTAATGATATTGACTTTGTGTGTTTATGATCATTGTATTTTCTTTATCCTTAAAAAGTTGAGTTTATATCGGTTTTTGTTTTTAGTTGTCAATGCCCAACATTTAATTTTCTTAAGTTAATTATATATATTTGATCCATATCCAATAATTTTAATCTCTAATTCATAAATCATGATACATGTTTCTTTTGTTCTGAATTTTAATATCATGTCCTATTTACCGTTGAAAAGAGGTTTGGAATTCTTGACGGAATTAATCCGTCAGGATTTCGTCGTGCAGTTTGTTGTTTTTACTGCCCAACAATCAATAAAAATCTAATTTAAAAATATTCAAGATGAAAAATTTCGTCTCGAATTTGTGTATAGGAAGCACTCAATCATTTTTGCCTCTCACATGTGATCTTACATCCTCTGTATTCACCCATAAGGTAAGTTTTCTTTTCTTTTTTTTACTTTTATAGGTTTATTTTTATATGTTTATTGTTAGGTAATTTTATATATAGATCTTAGGTTGATGGTTTGATTTATTATCTAGGTTTTGAGAACAATAATTTATATATATATATATATATAATTGGTTAATGGTTAGTGAATAAATTTAGATTTTGTTAGGTTGATGGTTTATCATAGATTTCCAGAGCAATACTTTGTATATATATATATGTATATATAGCTGTTTATTTTTAAGATTAGATTTGGGAATGAATGTTATAAGTTCGTGAATTAAATTTTGTTAATTGTTAAGTTGATGATCTAAATTTCAACTTTTTATTTTTGGTTAAGCTAATGCCCTAACTACAACATGTTAAGGGAATGGCAAACCCTCTGCCTCCTCAACAAAAATCTCTTAAACCACATTTGGTTTTACATCAAAAGCATGAGAACCAAAGGTAAAGTAAACGCATAATTAATGAGGTCATACGCTTAACGGTTTGCTTCTCTAAACGTATAAAAAATTTGGACATTCCTCAATTAAAAAGCCATGACATAGTCATGTTAGAAAAGAAAGAGGGTGTGAGTCTTCAATACCCTTCTTAAGAAAACCAACTACGAGCTCAGAATCCACCTGTAACTCTAAATAAGTTACACGTTTCTCCCAAACCAAAACTAGCCTATAATATACTCCGACAACTCCACCAAAGGGGGCGTACACCGCCCTATGTTGACCAAAAAACCACCAATCCATATACCATTCCCATCCCTTAAAACTCCTCATGCTATAGCAAGTCCATGATTACTTCGTGAAGCGCCATTTGTATTAAGCTTAATCCATATCTCCCACAGGAAGACGCTAAAATATCATCCTTTCAACTCTACTTCTAATCGATAGAGAAGCTTTAGCCAAAGTATTGGCCCTCTGAACCTCAAGAGAGACATCCTGGATAAACTTAACTTGATCCCGAAATTAATCAATGTTATTAGATATATATCCACACCTCCATTTCCATGTCCATCACACCATCATTGCAAACCGCGTCGTGCACGAAAAATTCTCATAAACCTCTTCTCCAAGATTTCCATATAGCCACTCGAGTAATGATTTCGATAAAAATGAAACCCTTCGTTGTCTAGGGAGGAGCTGCCTCCAAATCCCATCTATAGACGGACAATCCTTGAGAACATGGACAATCATCTCCTAGCCACCTCTACAAATCTTACATACATTTGAATCACTCATATGTCTCTGATGCCTCTCAACATTAGTAAGTAAAACTTGGTTCACTCCAAGCCACAAGAACATACGAACACACTCCAAAACTTTAGCATGCCAAACTCTACAAAACATAGCAGACATACATTGTTTAGCTGCATCATCTCGTGTTAGACACTTATACACATATCTCATTGAGAACATACCATATGATGCAAAACTCAAACTAATACGATCACTTATACCAGTGACCTCATCCATAACATATGCTCCCAACAAAAGCTGCAAATCTCTTGGAAAATATTGGTTGATTTGGTCTCTACTTCCACGACCCGATTGCCAAAACTCATCGATTGTCAACTGTTGACAATTCTCCAGAAGATTAATAAATGTATGATCTTTAAGTGCTGAATTCATAAGCCATTTATCGGCCCAAAACTGAACTTTCTTCCCGTCTTCAATGACCCATTTAATTCCAAGTAAAAACACATCTTATAGACCAACTACGATGCTCCGATAAGTAGATGATTGCACACCTAATCTCCGCAACCATCTCCCATCTTTGATATCACAAATTTTATACTTCGATCAAAGTAATGATGCTCACAGACTTGTGTTATTATGCAATAAACACCAGCCCAAATTTGCCAATATAACACGATTTGTATCAGCAGCCAAACCAATCCCAAGCCCACCTTATAATTTCTTGCGATAGACGTTTTTTCAATTCATCAAATGAATTTTCTTCCTTTCATATGTATCACCTCAAATAAAAGATCTTGATATCCTATCTAACAGGGATAGTGTTGAGTTGGTCGCAGGATTGTGCTCATAATATGCATTGATATCGATAATAATACTAACTTTGTGAGGGTGACTCTTTCTGCAAAACTCAATGTCCGGCTCTTCCATGTTGACAGCTTGGAAGACACTCAAGCAAGAACAACAACAAATGTTTATTTGTTCATTCTCTTTTGCAAAATAAGTATGCCTAAATATTTCTCGAGGTCTTTAGTAGAGGCAATAACATTCTCTAAACTGATCTCCAATTCCAAATCACGATAAACATTCATAGAAAAATAAATTTTGGATTTCTCCAAACATATCTTTTGTCCCGGCGCAACACAAAATATCTCTAGTATAACTCTAATGATTCGTATCTGCTCCACTAACGCCTCCACAAATAAAATGAAGTCATTTGCGAAAAAAATATGAGATAGCTTTGGTCCATTTCTTACTCAACATTGCCTTCTCTATACGCGATCTAGGAAAACCTATTGATGGTTTGAAGGCCTTTGTCATCTCACTATTCCATAAGAGAGTCATATATGGACCCAACACTGCCTGCATAATCTAGCTCATCCACCCCTCAGGCAGATTCAAAGCATGAAGCGTATCTTCTAGAAAATCCTAACGTATCCAGACATATGTTTTTTCTAAGTCAAGCTTAAGGAGCATCCATGCTATTTTTACTGATTTACGGCGCATAGAGTGTATCACCTCCTGAACCACCACCACATTATCTGTACTTAACCTTCCCGGGGTGAAATTGGATTGAGCAGGACCAACAATCTTAGGCATCACCAACATCAACCGAAGCACCACTGTCTTATTTATGATTTTAAAGAGAACATTGCACAAGCTTATAATCCTAAGTTGAGTAATCATCTTCGGCTTCCCAACCTTCGGTGTTAAAACTATCAACACATCATTAGTTCCACACGGTAAGATTCAACTAGTGAAAAAATCCATAAAAATGCCAGAAAACGATCTACTACATCCCACAAGTCCTGGTAGAACACTGATTGAAAACCATATGGTCCAAGCGCTTTGTATTTTCCCATACTCTGAATTGCATATTTAACCACAAAAATCAAGAAATGCCTTGCCAGCATATACCAATCCTCAGGCGGCAAAGCAATAAAACCCTTTCTCGGCAGTGTTTCTTGGATCTCGGCTACCTTCTCCATAGAGTAAAGACATTTAAATTACTTAATAACCAACATCTCCAACTCTTTGCTCTCGGTAATCCAATGGGCGTCAGAGTTTTTTAAATACTTAATACAGTTTCTCTTTCTTCAAATGAAAGTAGAGATATGAAATTATGATGTGTTTCTTTCACCTTAAGTAACAATTTCTCGCGAGATTTTTTGGGCCACAAATCTCCTCTTGCTCCAATATCTCATCAAATTGCTTCAATAAGGCCTCATCTCGTATACGTAATGGGCTTAAAATATAAATATCAAAGGCATCTTGAACGTATTTAATATCTTGCAAGACATTTGATTTCCTTTTCATAATGTCACCAAAAACCTCTGTGTTCTATTGTCGAAACGTTCATTGTAAGCCAACTAGAGCCTTGGGTGTTACATCCCACAAACTCTGCATTAAATCTTTAAACTCGAAATTAGTTAACCATGCCGCCTCAAAGCGAAAGGGTTGTCTTAGAGGATCTTTCAAAATATTCGGACACAACTGGACGCCTCTTGCCACTTCAATCTCGCGGGAGCTGAACATAATACCCTATCAAATCGCTTAGTTATACATGTACTCTCATAGCGGCCTCGTCTCCAAGTATACCAATTTCCTTTATACCCTAAATCATCTAGACCAGAATCATTAATCCAACGACCAAAGTTAATAGAGTCACCAGATAGACGACCATTGCCACCACTACGTTCATGCAAACGTACAATCGAGTTAAAGTATCGTCCAACAATCAACGGATCTATGATACCAAAATCACTTCTCGAAGTTGATTCCAAAGGTCCCTTCTTCAAGCTAAAGTTGGCGCAACACACATCGCAATCACATGAGTAACCTGAGACCCATCAGCAATGCCTAAGTGCACAAATTGTTCGCTCGTCTCCATAACTGTAGCTATTCCCAAACCATCTCTCCAAAACAACGAGATACCCACTCTAACCCTAAACCACCACAGATACAATCATCATTCGCTCCTCCAATGTGCATCTCAAAAAACACAACCATATATGTCTTAAACCGCTTCAATATCTACCAAATTGAAAGACGAAAATTAGGTTTATTTTCCCCACGGTAATTCCAAAACAAGTTTTTCATCATCATAAAATGAGTATAAACGTGAACTATCAGGGCACTCCATTAGAGACCCAAAGAGGCTGCAGAACCATCATGAACAACCTTATGCTTATCCATATCATTACTAACACTCTGGTTTGATAAAACATGTGAGTTCACAACCATTCCATATGTACCACCACCAACAACTATCATGGTATCACGTTGATTCTTACTCGGTATCACACTCTTGGTTTTAATACACGCACCATTCTCACCACAAAGACGCTTACCCTAGTCCAAAATCTCAACTTCAGAAAGTGTCAAACCAAAGATAAGTCCTTTTACTTGCCTTTCTACTTCATCATTCTCGGCCTTGTGTGTTTAGGCCCAATTTCTTTGCGAGGTACTACACTCACATTATCCCCATATCTTTATTCACCGGCTCGCTAGGACCAAATTGCGGCCCATATCATAATCTGTATTTGTAGGTACTGTAGTAACATTTTCTTTCCTTGAATCCACTACTACCTAACTAGTAGTTACCACATATGGGACGACAACCACATTTTTAATCCTTTTTCACAGCCCACCAATTTTATTAGAAATTCTAACATTTTTAAAAGCTGTATTCAGTGGAATTTCTCTAAGATTTCTTCCCATATTCTTCTGCACCCGATTATCAACATATTTTTCATGATTCTCACTATGCACTTGCTTTCGGTTTGACTTCCTCACAACCGTAAATCCGTCCGCAATCTGGTTTGATTGAATTAGTTCCAAAGAACTACTAGCAATTTTTCCCTTATTCACCACATTCTCTTACGACAACATGCTTGCTTTAAATCATCCACTAACCACATGGCTATACACACCACAATGTGAAAAGACATTGCTAAAACCTTCATACTCGATGAAATATTGATTCTCGATAACACCACCATTCCCTTGAAAGGTTTTCGTAAGTTCAGCTCCACACAAACCCTAACATAACAAGCCCTCTAAAATTGATATTCGTGAGGTCAACCCGAATAGGACCTCGAGCGCCACGAGTTATTTCCATAATAATCCTTTGATGATACATGGAACCGGAATATTCAAAATCCGAACCTATACCAGTGTCGTACATATATTATCACAAAGAGAATTGAAGTTAGGATCAATCTTGTACTTGAAGATAGCTTCCAAACATTCTCCACGGACCACCAGTTAAAGCTAAGAGATAATGATCCTCAACATCAAACTTTATCATAAAGAAGTTCTGTGGAATATGTAGGGCATATATCCCCCCCTTCGGTTTCAATAATTCTATTAACTTCCTTGTCATCGCTACCAAAACACTACGTCACGACACTTTATGAATACACTGCTTCCATAACTCTCCCATTGCATGCATTATCTCATCGAAAATTTTCACACACACTTCACCATCCTCACCATTCGGATACTCAACATTCACCATAAAATCAACTATATTATCCTCGATAACCATATATGGCGCATGCATCCCTCCAGCAGTAGTATCTCGAATCTTCTTAGCCCATGAAGCTGAACCATCTAGTGGATCTCCTGGAGGTTTTCCAACAGCGGCGGTATCAACCATCATGTCATCTTTTCCCCTCACCTCAGAAACTTAAATATCGCCTCTCATCATCGCTCTTAGATATTATGTTTCTTTTGGTTTAAATTTAGATATTGTTAGCTTATAAAAGTAACAAACATTCTTTAATTTGGTTTATAAGATTAAATTTCTGTAATATATTTTCTATAAAACTTAATTGGTGAGTAACACTGAAAAGATAAAAGACTAGTCTATTACGAGTAAAAGAGAAAGAAATTTGTGGGATTGGAAAAGAGTTATTTAGAGGTAAGAAAGTCATAGGCCATTTGAAACGTATGTTCTAAATTATTAATATGTTTTATAGATAATTTTATTGTTTGTTATGCAAAATATTTGTAATGTATTAATTTTTCATGTTTTTTGATGTAAAACATTAGTTTTTATTAATTTTAATTTTTTTTATTGTATTGTAGATTTTATTTGTAAAATGACTTTCTTTTTTCAAATGGTATGGGTCCATCAAAAAATACTCAAATTCAGATGAAATTTTACCCTCTAAATCTGTCGCGAATTGCAAACAGAAATGCCACATACTCCAATTCCTAACGATTTAATTTAGAGAAAATAAAGTTGTACAAAAAATGTCTAGATCCCCCTTTCAAGACGGTTTCTAGACGGTCTCCTCCATTTGGATATACGAATAATCTTGTACTGGTTGTTAAGATTGGAAATACTTATCTTTTTTCTCGTGATTACACCATCTTGGAAGTTGGTATTAACAACATTGTGTTGCATGAGTTTGGAGATCTAGTATGTGGTGTTCTATGTCATTATGATTTGTCATACTGATCAATGTCGACATTATACTCATCAATCAGAAGGACACAAAGCACAATGTCGACATTAGACTTGGATGGAACTAATTTTTTTTTAACTTCATACATTTTAAGATCATTAATGCAATGATTTACTTATTCTAAAAAATAATTTTTTACGCCAAGAGAGAGCCGAGTGTGTGGGTTTCCTATATTATATGGTTGGAATGTAAATTTAGAATTATTTCCACAAGTTTTAGAAGAATAATCAAATTCACAAATAGGATAGTTTTATTCTTGCTAATGTAATTAGTGAAGTCTGGTAATATTAACATATCTACTCAATTTAGAATTTAAATTTTAAGATTTGTTGCTTAGCATAAATGGTTTTGTTAGAACATAATGAAATTTGTTGAATATAAATTCTGATTTTGGTAGACTATAGAAAATATGTATAATGTATATTATAAATTTTGTAGAATATTGCTGAGTTGCTCTCATGGTTATGATGATTTAGCTAATGATTTAGCACCAGGTTCGATTCCTACTCGTTGCATTATGATAGCTTAGAAAAAAGATTTTAGGGGTGGACTTTAGGCTATGAATCGGGTCTTGTCAATCCAATGTTGACCAAAAAAAATAAAATTTTGTAGAACATTTTGATACAAATTTTTTATAAAATACATGAATAGTAGCAGTTAATAGATACTCTAGGCAAATCTAAGTCAAAATGTATAAAGTGTAAATTCACAAAAATATTTTTCTAACCTAATATTTTAAGTACCAAAAACCTGAAAAAGATTATGATCAATAGTTTAAATTTTATAGAGACATTATATATATATATATATAATTCGTATAAAATTATAATAATTTGGAATATAGAAATTTAAAAAAATACTAAATAAAATATATACTGAAATTTATATACGATATCATTTGATCAAATATATGGTTAACATAATTTTAACACATATTATATATGATATTATTATTATATATAATTCGGTTAGCATTTTCTATATGATTTGATTTATAAACTCGGTAAAAATACAACGGTCAAATATATAAGCCGGTAAAATAAAAAATATTTTTGGATTCTAAGCTCTAAGTTGAGAACCAACATATTCAAAGACCGAAAAAGGTTAAAAGCTCACACGTAAGATAAAGACCGGAAATAAAGCAAATCAAAATCTGATGATCAAAAGTGACACACAACAAAGTGAACAATAATTGTCTAAAATAATAAAAGGTGGTATGGCAATATTTCTCTATCTCATTATCGACAAGAGAAAGTCGATCTCGCCAAGGCTTCTTCTACCTCGGTTCCAGTGAGCGGTGATCTGTGGCTTCATTAGTAGTGACGCTGCTCACCCTCTTTTATCCTTCCTTTGACGACCCATGAGGTGAGTTTCCGGTGTGGCTTCTTCGGCTCTAGTTTCTTCTTTAGTGTGTATCCTGTATTAGTGGCGCTTATGTTGTGAAGCGGTGGAACTCCAAGTGCGGGTGAGGTTTCGATGTTAAGGATCAAAAGGTTATCTTTGGATGGTGTTCATCCCGAACTTGCGCCTCCACTTTGGTTCGCCTTGATGGTCCTCGTCGTAAGCCATGGATTGTTCATCTCTCCTCTTAATTTTGGCCGATGATTTACTTTACTAGGGTTTGATGGCTGGTTTATTTTTGTTAGTAGTTGGTTTTAGCCTTGGTTTGGTTCTACATTAGATATTATCACTACAAGAAAACATGTTCTTCACAAAAGAAATTTGCGGGAAATATATCCATCGCAAATTTGGTATGCTTATGCGAGCAATTTGCGGGGAAATAAAAACCACAAATTCACTGCAAAAACCTCGCAAAATGCTCACCTTAAAAGCCTTGTAAAACATTTTCCGCCAATGCCTTGCAAGACTTTCCACGCAAAAGCCTCACAAAATAATCCTTGCAACTCTCACGCAACATATTGTTCCGCAACTCCCTTGCAAGGACATTCTCCGCAACACCCTCGCAGGGTGTACCACACAACTGCCTCACAATGCTTACTAGGAATATGCGAAGGAGTTGCGGGCTATGTTTCCATCGCAATGTTTGTGAGACATCTGCGGAGAATTTCGGTTTGCGAGGTTTTGAATTGCCTCACACATCAACCGAAATTGTATTTTGCGAGAAATTTGTGGTGTTTTTTTTCTCGCAAACCGCATGCTTTTTTGTAGTGTATTGGTTATGGCTCCTTTAACTAGCTCCCTAGGATGATCATTTAATTTTTACTCTTCGGGTTTGATCGATGGTTGTGCTTTTCAAGGTGTTGTTTCTCCGTGTAAAAGATTGGTCTGTTATCTTTCTGTATTTTAATTAAAGATCTTATCAGGGTTGGTATTTTCATGGGTTTATCAAGAAATCAAGTAACCTGCTGTTATTTGACTTCCCCATTTTTTGGGAGAAGTGTGCTCTGCTCCTGTGTCATTTTATGTCATTGAGTTTGTCTTCAGTCTTGTATTTAGCTTTGTTCGTCTTGTTTTTGTGATTTCGTGTAGTTCTAGCATCTTGATTCATTTTTGTCGATATAAGAGTTACTTTTTCATTTGTGAGGCACACATATTCATTATAGAATGTTCTGTCACAACCTTAAATTTTGTGTAGTTATTTTTAGTTCCCTTATTTGAGCTTAGTTGCTAAGAAATTTCATCTTCCACTGATTTTTGTATTTAAACGTTGTATTTCACCCTAGTTACACATTACGTTTCGTGTAGTTATTTTTAATTCCGTTATTTGAGCTTAGTTGCTAAAAAATTTCATCTTCCACTAATTTATATATTTAAACGTTGTATTTCACCCTAGTTTTAATATAATTGAGATGACAATAAAACAAAATGTGATTTTTTGCAGAACACATGTACGCACTGTACTTTTTCTTAAAATATACTTCTATGTATTTGTTTTATGGACTATGACTATTCTATTTTCTAAGCCAATAATAACTTTTTTAAAATGTAAAAGAAACGTGCATTATTCGATAAAGTGGTGGCACTTTTTTACTAGACATGAAACACTTCTTTTGCTTTTTGCCTAAAAGAGCAGAAGCTGAAAGAAAGAACGAAGCAAAAGCTGCATAAAAGTTCTATTATTTATGGATTAATTATGGAAATACCCTCATTATTGTAGAAATGTTGTGAAAAGACCATATTTCAGATTGTTTGTGACAATGCCATTTGTTTTGACATGATATGAGCAAATTGCCCTTGATTTGGTAATTAGTTTTGGTTTGTGATTTTGGTTATATCATTTGGTTTTGTGATGGTTGGTTTGAAGACACTTAACCATTTTACTTCTTGACAAGACTGAACTCATTGAATTCGGAATTGAATTTTGTCTTATGCTTATGCTTTTTCTTCCTTGATTATGGTGAAGAAGTTTTGCGATTTCACTTTTTCTCGAATCTGTGTTGGGTATTTGTTCTTTCTCTAATTCCAGTTTGCATTTGTTTGTGGCTGAACGTTTTTGGGCTTATTCACTTTCTCTTCCTCATTTTTGTGAACTCTGTAAGTTATGTTTTCTACTCTTCAAAGTTTAGCCTGTAGTTTCCGAATTCATTGTCAGGATTCAGTTTGCCTGCTCATGTATATTCCAATTTCTGAGGTGGACATGCATTATTCCGAGATTGTGATTAGTATGATGTTTGACTCAGTATAACTTATCACGACATCAATCTGCTTTGTTCAGCTAGGTTAGTGCGTAGCAATGCCTTCTAGTTCTCGTAGACGTAGTGAACCATCACCAGGTATGAAATACTTACCCTTGTCTTCTTCGAGGTGCCTTTCTCTAAGTCTTATTGACCATTTACCTGCATGTTTCCTTTTGTACTTCTTAATGTGTTGGTCGATATGCTGTAATCTGTTAGGTCACGTTATGTGTCATGGTTCTACTAATTGCATTGGTGTTTTCTGCCACTTGTTGACTGGATGGTTGTTTTGATACATCCCTTGGGTTGAGGCTCCCAGAGTGGGTTAAGGTTTAGAGCCTGTTTCATTAGTGTTAGTCATTCCTTGTTGATATTGTGTTTCTTGTCTATTACTTGTACATTGAACGAATGTTTTGAAGTCTCTTTTTTTCCTGCTCCGTATAACAGTGTTGTATGTTCCTCTATGGTTATGTTCTTCTGTCTCTAACCCATGTATGTTTTCCTAGTTGTAATGCCTTTCTTTGGGTGCTAGAATCTCTCATGTGTCAATTTTATGGGTTATCGTTGTACTCATTGCATTGTTGTTGTCTGTTACTGGTCCACTGAATTGTTGTTTTCATACCTCCCTTGGGTTTAGGCTCCCAGAGGGGGTTAGGGTTTAAAGTCTGTCTCGTTAATATCTTTCTTTTTATTTGTCATTGCATTTTCTTATTCTTTTGTGTTTGTATCGTTATTGTCAATTTTTATGTGGTTCTCTTCTAGTGGTATTGCCCATTCATCTCTCACACTGGTCGGTTGTTTTGATACTTCCCTTGGGTTGAGGCTCCTAGATGGGGTTTAGGGTATAGGGCATGTCTCGTTAATGTCTTCGTTAGTGTTAGTCATTCCATGTTGATATTGTGTTTCTTGTGTGTTATTCATATCGTGGTTTATAGTCTGACTCGTTATTATCTTTCTTTTTGTTTCTAATTGCATTTTCTCCTTATTCTCCGTCTGTATTGTTATTATCAGTTGTTCTCTGGTGCTCTTCTAGTGATATTAACCATTCACCTCTCACACTGGTCGGTTGTTTTGATACTTCCCTTGGGTTGAGGCTCCCATATGGGATTTAGGGTAAAGAGCATATCGCGTTAATGTCTTTGTTAGTGTTAGTCATTCCATGTTGGTATTATGTTTCTTTTGTGTTACTTGTACCTTAAACGGATGTTTTGAAGTCTCCTTTTTTCTTGCTCTGTATAACAGTATTGTATGTTCCTCTACGGTTATGTTCTTGCGTCTTTGTGCCATTATTTGTCTCTGTATGCTTTTGTCATATTCTTATTGACCATTTACCTCCATGTGTGCTTCCGTAGTTGTAATGCCTTTCTTTGGGTACTAGAATCTCGCATGTGTCAGTTTTATGGGTCATGATTGTACTATTTATTGGTTATGGTTCTACTTAGTTCATTATTTGTTGTACTGGATGTGTGGTGTCTGTTTCTGGTCCACTGAATGGTTGTTTTGATACCTCCCTTGGGTTGAGGCTCCCATAGGGGGTTAAAGTTTAGAGTTTCTCTCGTTAATATCTTTGTTTTTAGTTGTCATTGCATTTTCTTCTTCTTAGTGCTCTGTGTCTCATTATTGTCAGTTGTTTTATGGTTCTCTTCTACTGATATTGACCATTCACCTCTCACACTAGTCGGTTGTTTTGATACTTCCCTTGGGTTGAGGCTCCCAGATTGGGTTTAGGGTATAGTGTTTTTGGCAATGCCTTGCTCTTGACGCAAGAATCTCTCATGTGTCTGTTTATGGGTTATGGTTCTACTTAGTGCATTGTTTATTGTACTGCATTTGTCTTGTCTATTTCTGGTACACTGAATGGTTGTTTTGATACCTCCCTTGGGTTGAGGCTCCTATAGGGGGTTAGGGTTTAGAGTATGTCTCGTTAATATCTTTGTTAGTGGTAGTCATTCCATTTTCTTGTTAGTTATTCTAAGGTTCTCTTCTACTGATATTGGCCATCCATCTCTCACAGTGCTCAGTTGTTTTGATACTTCCCTTGGGTTGAGTCTCCCAGAAGGGTTTAGGGTTTAGAGTTTTGTTCTACATTCCATGTTCTTATTCTTTCCCTCTATATATTGTTATTGCCTGTTGCTTTATGGCTCTCTGTTACTGTTATCGAGCATCACATATCTGTTTGGTGTTGTTTGTCTTTCTGTGATATTCTGTTTCTTTGAACTTACTTAGTCTCCTTCTGTGCAGATGACCTTCCACCAAGAGTACTTGTTGTGGACTGCTATCCTTCTCATTCTGTTTGTATCAATTCATATTCGAAACTTCGTTACCTCATTGACATTCTCAATATTCTTGATGGTTTGCCTGAGCTGGAGAAGCTTTTGGCATTGCCAATGCTCTATCTCTGGGAAACTTGTTCACCAGATGTTGTGCATGCAGCTTTATACAAAAAATAAAAATAAAATGTGGTTTGTCTTTGCTGGCCGTCCTTGGCGTTTTTCTCTTAGAGAATTTCAAGATGTAATTGGGTTGGCTTGTGGTATTTTTCCTTCAGCTGATGAGATTAGAGCTGCAACAAATCCTGTAACTGATGGTGTTCCCAACTGGTATAAGCTTATTGGTGGGAAACTAGGCTTTGTAACGGTTAAGAAATTTTTTCTAAGCTAAAATCGGAGCCTGATATGTTGGGTTGTCGTAATTTTCAGTTATGTCTTATTGTTATTGTTGAAGGGATCTTGCTATGTGGTGCTCAGCCGGTGAAGTTTAATCTTGATGTTGTTGAGATGGTGAAAATGTTGACTTCTTCCTCAAATACCCTTGGGGTCGACACTCTTTCAAGCGTACTCTATGTTTGATCAAAGTTGGGAAGGCTTTGGAAACACCAGCAGCCCTGGTGAAAAAGCTCAGGTAGTCGTCAATTGCTATTAATGGTTTCCCTATTGCTTTGAAGTTGTTTTTCGTCAATTCTGTCCCGATGCTACTTAAAACCTCCCTCGTGGTGATGATTGTTCTATATTCCATGATCAGCATGTTACGTGTCTCCCACTACTCAAATCATATCATGCTTCCACTTTGATAGATGTTGAACATGATCCCGATGTTAGTGTTTTTTTGTTTTTAGTGTTACTCTTCTCTCATTGTGATGTTGTTAATTGGTTTTTTCTTTTTGTTTTTTAAGGTTGTTGTTGAGTACCCACGTGTGCGTGATTATGCTTTTCTTGGGAGTGAGTGTGTCGACAAGAAAGTCTCTGTCTTGGAGGATCTTATTGCTTCGTTGTTTGTTTTTGCAAAAGGATGTTGGAAGGATTGTGATGGTTCTATACCTCGGCTTTACGTCTCGTGTAAGAGATCGTTGCTGGTTGAAGCTGATTGTGGTTCTGATTTTGTTACATCAACAAAATCTAAGAGGCAGAAAGTATCTTGGACATCTAAGAAGTAGAAAGCATCTCGTGCATCTAAGAGAGTGAAACCATCTTCAACGTCTAAGCGGCAGAAACCATCTTCGACATCTAAGTGGGAGAACACATCTTCTTTCGCCAGTCCTGTGAGTACTGTTGCTGGTCCTGCTACTGGTATTGAAGAAAAACTCCAAGGGTTCAAGCAGTCTATTCTTGTTGAGGTTTGTGATCTTTTGTCGAAAACGCCTTCAGTTCCTTGTGTTAATGGAGATCTCATGAACTCTTCAGTCCAGCCATCTTCTGGTGCTATGGTGACCCCTGTGCAGTTAACTAGGTCTCGTTGTGCAGGTCTGGCTGCAACTACTGTGTCTAATGGTTCTGGTTCAAAAGGTCAGGGGTCCTGTCCAGTGTCTTCTATTCTCCAGTCAAGTTAGGTGAATAGTCAACATCGAAAAGGCAAAGGGAAACAGGTTACCTCTAGCTCTTGTGCCAGATTAAGATCTTCAATTGAACTCAGTTCGTCTGAATTTGATATTTTTTGTGATGATGTTAGTTCCTCTATGTCTTCTACATTCTTGTTTTTTACATTGTCTGGTTGTTGTATTTATAGTATGTTGTATACCGTAGGAATCATCTTCATCGGATATATTTGTGGGTTCACATCGTTGTAAGGAATGTATTTTGTCACCCAAAGTATGATCTCTGTTTCATATTGTCACTTTATTATTATTCACTTTATAGACGTCGTGGTTTGTTCTTTCGACTATTGTCTCCGCTTATTGCTTATTTGGCATATCTTTCCATGTGTTTGTTCTTAAATTTGGTTCTTTTTTTCCAGTGATTACATGCAAGATTATCGTGCAGCGTCTTGTATGTTTTTCAATACCCTTGTTAGCATAGAGCAATGAGTTTCTAGTTTGGTAAGCTTGGCAGCTGTGCTTGGTTTCTTCTTTTATTATTCTCAGATTCATGTTTTATATTGTGATTTTTGTGGTGCTTCTTTTCTAATATGTCACGTTGTCTTTGTTAAACTGTTCAACATGTAGAATTTCTTGTTGTGTACATCTAGGACCGCTATGCGCCTTATCTTGCAGCACAGAGAGTAATTGTCCTTGACTCAATGTTTAGTAGTATCATCAGTAACAAATATATGAGCTTCAAATAGCAGCGGTCTAGTTATTCGTTTATGTGGAACCCATTGCTTGTTTCATATGTCCGGGGTGTTGTTAGTGGAAGGGCTGAGAATTTATTCTGGCTGCGTGATGTTGACACTATTTATTTGCCTATGAATTGGGAACAGAAACATTGGGTTGCACTTGTTATTGATCTCTGCAAGGGTCATATCACAATTCTTGATTGTTTGGAAGACTTAAACTCTGTGCACCGTGTTTCTTCAGTTATGGCACCGTTTGCTGAGATGTTGCCCACGCTTATTCGGTTTGTTTGCCCGATCATTCCAGATGAATGAACCCAGTCTTCCTTCACATTTAGTAGGCTTCCTTGTGTGGCTCAAAATACCCGTACTAGTGACTGTGTCCCTTTGTCGGTCAAGTTTATGGAGCTGCATTTCGCTGGGCTTCATGATGTGTTGCGCAATTTATCATCTGAGTAGGTGGATAATCTGCAGATGCATTACACTATTGATCTTTATGAACACTATTTATCTACGCTTTTATTAGCTCTTTCTCCATTTCTACCAGGATTGTGTGCTTTTCTGTTTTTTCCATTGTGATATATGAGTCTTAGTGTCTGTATCTTTTTGCTTTTTTGTACTTGTCTCGTCTTTGTAGTTTGAATTCTTTTTTACTCATTTTTAACATAGATAGGCATCCAGTACCAGTGCCAAATTGGTTAAATTTATTATTTGGTTAAATTTCAGAATCAAGAGCATCTAGTACCAAATTGGTTTATGAAAATTGATTTCGGTTACTTATGCTAGTTTCTTTGGTTTGTATCACACTGGACATGCGGAAATTGTATTTTGGGTCAATTGGTTTGGCCGGTTTTGTTGCAATTTTTTTATTTGGTTAAAATTTAGAATCAAGAGCATCCAGTACCAAAGCGGTTTATGAAAATTGATTTTGGTTACTTAGGCTTGTTTCTTTGGTTTGTTTACTCGGTGAAATGGCATGTGGTTTTATTTTTTACACTATTACATTGGTCACCAAATTACGAAATAATACTGACATTTTCGTCTGTGAAGATTATTTGTCGTCCACATTGCATCTATCTAATTCGGTTCTAATCCTCGCTATCTTAAAAGTTCTCAAAAGAAAAATCTACATTTGTACACGAAATTGGCTCTTTCCTTATCGAATTTTTCTTCACGTGACATTGCTAAACTATTTGGCGGTTCTTTGTAAGTAGTAGCTATAGATCTTCTCTGTTATTATTTGTATCGTCTATTTTTTTGGGAATCACTGATTAGGGTTTCGTGAAGTGAATTTCTCGAGTTTCTGGGTAATGTATTTGTTTTTTTGGGTTTCTGTTAATGCATGTGGCCTTGTGTTATCAAATTTCTCAATTTTTTAGGCGTTGTCTTCTGTGTGTTTTTAGCTTTGTCAGTTGAAGTGTTTATTTATGTATTGTACTTGTCTGTTGTCGCGTGGGTGACAGAGTATAAAATGTGTGAAAGATTTTGTTGAGATTGTTAAAATTATCCAAATTTCTTTTACTCCTTAGTCGTTTTAATGTAGGGTTATCATATGTTATCAGGATCATGCTCTTTTAATCATTATAAGTTATGCTTAAATACTGTTATAGTATTATGTCGATGTACGTGCATATAATAGAGGAAAGGTTTAAGACTGGACATACTTTTGTTCTACATGTTTCCAATATTGATTGTTATTTGTTGTGCAGGTTTCTTGTAATGGTGCATCTGTGCAAGAAGATATTGGAGTCGGGTGGTGGTCCATCCGCCAGTTTTGGTCATTCTCATCCGGAAGTTCAAATCCACCCTCAACTTCAACCAAAAAGGTTATTTGCCACTAACAGGTATCCTTGAAAAGGCAAAGTTAATTGTTACTCTTAGCTGGAATATCTGCTCTCTATTGTTGAGATGCTACATGATTCTCCTGAGTTTACTTATTTGAAGAATTCGTGCTTTGGGCCTTTGCTAGATTTGCCTGTGCGCAAATGTGCGCTTTCTGGTAGACTTTTCCATAGTTTAATATGTCGTTTTGTACTCTCACTAAAACATAAGGAAATTTGGTTTGCTTTTGGTGGTCGCCCATTTAGATATTCTTTAAGAGAGTTTGTGATTGTAACTGGTCTTCTATGCGGTCCATACCCTGACCCTGAGACAATTCGACAATTGAGAAATCATGTATATGGTCGGTAACCTTACGGGAACACTCTCATTGGCTCTCAAGATGTTATTAGTGTTCAGGACATAGTTGACTTGTTGAAAGCAAATAAGTGTGTGCCTGAGGTGGAGTGTATGCCTAGTTGGAGAGTTTTGAAGCTTTGTTTGCTAGTTATTGTTGATGGGATTCTGTTATGCAACTCTCAGC
>OVAX01002424.1:0-29671 GCA_900406405.1 Lepidium africanum
TAATGAGTATCACTTGACTTCTCAACTCAAATACACTTGCTCTCCTCAGCTCTTTGACCTCTTTTTCCTAACATTTAATATCTCAGCTCAAAGATCATCTTGTGACGGCATGATAGACAACTATTTTTCACGTGATCGATCAAAACTGATATATGTCTGCTTTTCAAGTGTCTGCCATTCTTTTCCAGAAACAAGCTCATGTCTCAAATCAGCTCAACAAAACCTCAAAGCATCGTTTAGTACTCACAAATCCCAATTGCAGTTCTCAGTTCCACAAAACGATTAAAAGCAAGAGGTTAGTAAATGAATCATCCAGTTGATATTCAGTGTTCACATGATCAATCACAACCAGTTTCTCCTCAACAAGTTCACGAATAAAATGACAAGAACACAAATTCAAATATTCACAAACAACTATTTACTATTTACGGTATGGTTAATTATCATTCAAAGGGCGTACCTTAAGTTTGTGTCTATGAATTACCAAGAATGACACCATATGTGTTTTGAGTGGTTAGAAAGTCGGTTGTTGTTCTGTACATCACAACGCTGTTTCCTCCAGTTAACCTTTGTGCTTTGACATGTTCCACAGACGTGTGTTTTCCAAAACCGAGTATTTCTTGTCTCACCACTAGTCACCATTTGTTTACTTTGTATAATCTCAGACTTCAGCCTATTGTCCTGTGTGCCCCCATGTGTCGTGATTTTGTCTTGTCACAACATCGAAAGTCTTTGAGGTAATCATGATAATGATAAATATCATGCTTTTGAACCCAGAGTCTGTCCTTCACCTCATTGTCCCAACAAACTTTGTCATGCTTAATTGCTTCCTTGATTCTATTTAGATAGTTGTGACACTTAGCTTTGATATGTCTATGCTTTCCACAAAACCAGCAATCAACCTTCTGCTTCCACGAGTTCCTGTTAAATCCATCGGCCGTAACAAGTCTTCTACAGTCACTCTTGTGTTGATTTTCCAATCTCGTGTGTTTGCTACCAGTATTTTGAACACCTCCAGTTGTCACCATCAAAAGTCTGCTCGTTGATGTTGATTGTCCAAAGGGTTGCTTCCTGAAGGTTGGCTTTCTCCACACTTTTGAGATCTTTTTTTCAGACTTCTATTTTGTGCATAATACTTCCTTCTGTTGTAGACCCCAAATTTTATGAACCCTAGACTGAAACTTGTATTATTGATATCTCATATGCCCTTTCTTTCCACAATACCAACACACAACTTGATGACCCCAGTTGGATCCATAATACTGAGTCTTCTCGGTTTTCAACCCTAGACCAGCTAGTTGTCATTTATGTTGATGTTGTTTTTCTCCTTTTTGTTGCAAAGGTTTGAGTTGTTCTTCATTATCTGATGAACCAGTAGCCTTCACAAACTTCATATCTGCGGATTCCTTCCCCTTATAACCCAAACCAGAACATGCATTTCTTGTCCTTCCAACAGTCAACAGATAGTCTAAATCCTTTGTTCCTTTGGATAACATCTTGATCTGCTTCATCTGCTCAAACAATCTACTTTCTAGATTAGAATTCTTAGCTTTGACGTCCTTGAGTTCATTCTCAGCTTGCTAAAACTTGTCTACAGTGACCTGTTTTTCTGCCATCAGGCGCTTATTTTCATCTTGAGTTTTAACCCAAGAAGTCACCAACATTTCCATCTGATCTTCTAAAGGCACATCAAGGTCATCATCAGATTCTGACTCGTCTACATCAGCATCTTGATGTATAGCAGGAATCTGATTCTCATCAGCCTTTTGACTTCCAGGAATAAGCTCGGCGTTTTCTACATCTTCCTCATTTTCATCCATTTCCACGGAGCCAAGATGAGTTACAAAGTTGTTCAGAACATTATCATCCTCATCATTGTCACTGTCAGTATCACTCAGAGTTGTGATTGCTGATTTTCCACTCAATTTTGACAAGCATTCGTTCTTGGTATGTCCATATCTTTTACACTAGTAGCATTGAATAATCATCTTCCTCTTGACTGATGGACAATCAGATTTAAAGTGTCCATAACCTTGACATTCAAGACACTACTTATCAGCTTTGTAGTTGTCTCTATCAGCTGATGGTTTAGCAAGCGCCTGATATTCCTTCCTTTGTCCTCTTTCAGCTTTCCGAATGAACTTTTTCACATATAATCCAACCTGCTCTTCGAGATTTCAAACAGACTCCTTTGTGTTAGCTCTTTTTTCATATACAAGAGCAATACCATTACCTTTGGTTGTCTCTTCCTTTGGTGTGATCTGAAGCTCATAAGCTTGCATCATACCTACAACCTGATCATATCTCATTGTGTCAGAGTTCTGAGATACTTCGAGAGCTGACCGGTGACCATGAAACTTAGTTGGAAGTTATCTCAAGAATTGTTTGACTAGTTTCTTGTCCTTATACGTTTTTCCCAAGATTAACGCTTCGCGTGCTAGAGCTGACAGCTTACTGCTGAATTCGGTAACTGTTTCATCATCTCCCATAGTCAAGTTCTCGAACCGTGAAAATAAGATGTCTATCCGAGTCTTTTTCACGCTGCTGGTACCTTCAAAACCTACTTCAAGAATATCCCATGCCTCTTTAGTGCTTGTACAACCTTGAACTCGTTTGAACTGATTGATGTGCAGAGAGCTGAAAATAGCTGACAGGGCTTTAGAATTCCATTTAGCACACGATTTTTCCCCAGCAGTCCACTGTTTCCTTGGCTTTGGAACAGAATCACCGTTTGCATCTTTCACAACTGGAGGCTCCCATCTTTCTTCAACTGCTAGCCATGCATCAGAATCAATTCCTTGAATGTACTGAGCCATTTGCATTTTCCAGTGTCCATAGTTGTCCGGATCTAACTTTAGAGCTTTAGTAACGACAACCAATTGCTGCTGCGAATTGTCCATCTCGTCCTTGGGATCTAACACCTATAAAAACGAACAAACGTTATGCGGTGAGCCGCTCTGATACCAATTGTTAATGTCAATTCACAACTACTCAAGCAACAGAATTTCGAAATAGGCTAGAATTCGACACAAAAGGCTAGATTACTTTGAAATACGATTTATTAAGCAATAATATTTTCTTACAAAAGAACTATACTCATTGGGATTACTCTACTCGAGAAACCAACCTAAATCTATTTCAAACCTAACCGAAAGACTTGTTTTATTCAATGTTCTCTTTTCTACAAAAGACAAATACTTGTTGGTATTACTCTAACCCTAGAAACCAACCTAAAACACTCTTATTCCTAACCGATAACCTAAGGCTTAATTCACTAATCTCTCTAAAATTTCTCCCTAAGTTCTTAGAGAATTAGGTTTACAATTAACCTCTCTATTTATAGCCACAAGAGACAAACCCTATTGCCCTAAAATCTCTCCATCGAAATCTCTTATCAAAAAGGATATTTTCTTTTTTTTTCTTTTGATAAGATCTTCCAAATATTCTCCTTGATCACCAAGTTAAATCTCCAACAAACTTGAAGTCTTCCTCTCCAAATTAAAATCAACACTCACATGCTCTTTTTTAATTTGCAACTCGTGACTTGAATAACTCATTCATGTGACATAACCGTGATGTCCAAAACAGCAACATCTTCAAATGTTTCTCTAATATTCTAAGGTCTTATAATTTGGTTAATAAGTATAACGAGATTCATCATCCATATGATCCGACTATTACGTTCTCAATATTAACCTAGATGGTTAAAAAATGAAACGTATAAAGAGTAACTTTTCTATTGTAGCTAAGTGGAAATTATTTGTTGAGAACAAGAATAAAAGTTTAAAACACATGATTCACAACTTTGTATTACCAATGTCACTTTTTGAACCTAAAAAGACAATAAACCAAAAGCCAAAATTTAGTGGGATTATATAAAATCATTACGTTTATACATATTTTTTTCGTTATCATAATAAGTAATTATTATTTTCGAACAAGATTTTGGATGTCTTCTTAAAGTTTAAACTCGTGATACTGAAGATTTTATTTGCAAACTCAGGAGAATTGTATACTTTTCAAAAAGAAATTGCACTAAAAAAGATAATTCGTAACTAGACTGTATACTGACGATATAAGAATTAACCTTGGTTATTTTTAATATAATCTTAGTTGATCTAGATAAACATTGAATTAGAAGTCCCAAATAAAGTCATACTCAAATCACAATGGAATAATTTCACGGATAAGTAAAGCTATTAGTAAAAATGTCATAGTTATATGTACATGGTCAGATAATTTGTGGCTAAATACTTTGTAGTTAAATTGTGGCTAGAATCTATAGTTAGATCGTGGTTCTTTGAAGAATTTCATCGTAGCTGTTAGTTAGCCACAAAAAAGTTTGTCGTTGATCATGGCTGTAATGAATACTTTATCAACGAAATGAGTCAAAAATATATAGGAAATGAATGTCTGGGTTGCACCCAATCCAACTAACACCAATCAAATTTATATATTAAATTTTTAATTACATTATGGTTTATTTGTTTGGTAATGACAACTATTATCTACTATTAGATTTAGATAGCTTTCATATATGCTAATAAATTTGTAAACATTTATGTTCACACATGAAAACTACTTTGTCGAGTCAAGTGAGAGAAAAAAATGAATACTGAATAATAAGAAACTATTACAAGAAAGAAAAGTTCAAATTACAACAGCATAAAATTGTCAAAGAAAGAGGCTCATAGTGCATGATCAATTAGAATCAGATGATGGCCAAAAAATAATCAAACTTTAAATCAAGCTTGTTGGATGACCTATCATGAGTCAATAAGAAGCATTAAAAGGTTTTTTAATATGTCCACTTTTTTTTAATTCTTTTTCTAATTGTATATAATAGATTAATGATGGACAAAAAATAGATACGTAAAGCCAAAATAGTTGTGTCAAGATAGAAGGACAATTATTGACTTCGAAATAGGTACATAAAGGGTTTCTCCTCTTTTTCTCATATGATTCGAGAGCATATTAACCAAAAATTAAAAAATGGAAATGATCTACTATGACTAATGACACATAAATATAATGATATCTGACGTGGCATTTAATCTTTGTCATATGAATCTTATACTTTCTTAAACAAAAATTATAATTATTTTGTAAGTATAACCAAGTTGAATTGCAAAAACATTCTTGATAGCTTATAGATGTACAACTTTCTTACAGTTTATCATTAAGTAAAAGAATATTCTTAATAATAATTGATGATTAGAGAAATTGGATCCAATAATATATATGATTCGTACGTTTCAAACTTTCAATTTCACATACTTACCATTACAACATTTACTTTAAACTATATATTTGATTGTCTTTGTCAAAATCAACTTTGTATGCTCTTTTAAATTAAATGTATCTAGACCAAAATTATAATATTAACTAATAAGACTTGGACAAAACAAAGATCATCGACATCTATATCCATCATTACTAAGATCTTGCCCCTTTTTCAAAAATAAATTAATAAGTTTGCTTCTGTTTTCCGTTTTCTTTTTGGGTCTTTTTTTTTAATACATATTAAATTTATAAACACTATATACTCCAATTGTGTAGTGCTAACTTATGTTTCTAATGCAACTGTTGTTTCATAATTGATCAATTAAAATCAAATGTAGAAATGGATCATGACCTAACCAAAGCTCCCATTTTTGTAGGTCCACTAGAATACTAACTTTGTCGCTTCATTTGTAGTTTTCTATGGTCGGCTGAGTTGCATTATTGATTTTGCATGCATGCCCTTATCAAATTAACCTTTCAAAATTCACTTTTTTTTTTTGTAAGAAAAAAAAATTCACTTTTTTTTGTAAGATAGTAGTGATATTATCCTATACAGTAGAACCTTTATAAATGATAACCATTACTATTATATTAATCGAATTTGAATCAGGATACAGTGATTGATACAATCACAAATCTTCAATATCTCATGTATTATTATTGAGTCTAACTATTACGCAACATTCAGAAACCTAACTAGACACAAGAAAACTTATTTTGGTCCAAGCACTTGAAACCCTAAACCTTTCACTGCTCTATTAGTCTCTTCAAACTCGATTATGCGTCCAATAGCATTGGTTCAACCACTTCAACTCCAAACTTTACCCAATATGATAAAACTTTCTACCTATATACAAAAATTCAATGGACCCTTGGATATTGTAGTTTTAATAATTGCATTTAACTAATATTAAATTACAACAGCAGGCAATAAAAGGGACATGTACTTTGGGTATTCCACATAAAAAATTCCAAAAATGAAGACTAAAGAGTCCAAGTCTAAAGAAAAATAAAACAAGCCGCGGTACACAAAATTTGACCGTAGGAAATTAATATTGAAACAACAAAGATATATCAACTTTATGACTTTCAATCTCATAAAAAGTACGAATCAGATTCTACTTTGATTGAATTTATATGATAATATAAGTGGGTAGACCTACAAATGTTATAACAAAGTACATATGAGGACAAGAACTGTACCTTCAAACTTTTGTTTCACCTAACAATCTCACTCTAGTCTATCCATTTCAGTATTCGAGCACTAGTTCGTGGATTCATAAAGACTTCTTACGTCTACCAATCTGTGTTTACACTCATAATAGTGATTACAATAACAATGACCTGAAACTCGGCAGCTACCAAGCGAATCTTGTTCCAGTGCCGTCGAGAAATCTATCAGTATACCATCCTTTTGCTTGCACTTGAGATAGAAATGGATTGAAGACGTCATTCATTTTTTCATAAGCGTCTTGCATTATCATATCATCAGTGTCATTGTATGTATTCGTCATTGACTTGGCATATGCTGCAACTAACCATCCTCGCAATGCATCACCAGTTGCATTGAGCTCTAACACCATATTGGTCCATGACTTTCCTTGGCTCAGTAGAAATTTCTCTTCTACAAAAACTTGTTTTAGTTTCTGCACCTCGGAAGGCTTAAGAGCTTTATGGAGAGTCCTTCCCTCTCTCACATTTCCTGCGTCTTGGATTGGTCTCTCCGGGAACAATAGGTCTTCTTGGAATCTCAAATCAGATGGGCTTGGGACTTGACCAGTCTAAAACAGATCCAACAATACCTCTGATGTAATAAAAGAAATCAACAAGTTTCTTTTATGAGATATGAACTAAAGATGATGCTATTTACCTTGACAAAATTAGCCACGACCAAAGCCGTTCTCTGCGGATTCAGTGTGTTGATCGGTACTCCTCGCATTTGTTCTACAACGCTAAACACATGTACAACCGAAAGAATCGACCCAACCACCAACTGCAGATATCAGCCTTTTCTAAGATAACTGAGTTGCAATCGTGACGAATGGAAACTGCATTCTGAAACACAAAGTAACAGTCTAGCAAAATGACGTTACCTTCCCCTCCATTGATGAACAAATTGTGGACGCAAGTTGAATCCCAACACCTATGCCGGCAACATTAAAAAGAGTGGAGATAGCTTCTCCTTTGGCAAAAATGTCGCTAAGATTTCCTTCTTTTGCAAAAGATGAATAGATTGGTTATCTTGTTGCCCTTGCTGCAACTGTAGCCATGCCCTATTAGAATCAAACAATGCCAGAAGAGTGTGAAACACAAAGATGATTACTACCAACCAGTAAAAGTGATTGAATTATGGAAAGATGGTCCCTAAAAAGCTAGGTAGAAACAGATGTTCTAACAATAGTTTCACTTCAATCTTTTGTGGACAAAATTATTCACTGGATAAATGCTGCTGAATTCTCCCGTAGTATTAAGAAAGATATATATATATACCTTGGCGAAATTCCCAAGACCAGCCATTTCAAGAAACAGATGCGGGCATAATGGAGAAACGAGTTCCAGGCCAGTACCAAAATCGTAGAGCATGTCAGCTGAAAAAAAAACGAATTCTACGTTTTATCGTTGACACCATCAGCAGAAACATGTAGCTAAAGAAAGGACCATACCCAGAATCCTCCACCTTTTAGGCTCAGAGTCCATTCTTGCACCCAAATTGCTACAAATCAGCTTCCCCACATGCTGCATCCCATCCTTCAAAATCTATTACACCAATAGAGTTAACAATATCAGTTACAGGCCCGGAACAAGTCAACGAACTAAGAGGTTGAAGTTAAAACATACCCAGCTAACAACAGTTGCTTGAGCCGGTGTAGGGCGGAAGCCTGCAGCAAATAGCAGTGACTGCAAAGTAGTAAGACAAAAAGCTATATATCCATGTTAAGCCTCCATTGCAACAAATATGCACTTCTGCCAAATCAATAATCAATTTGAACAGAAGAAGAGGAAATTGAAAAAAACATTGCAAGAGTAACGAAGAAGACCTGAGTCGATAACACGGATAACGCTGCACTTGAGAGATGCTGAAGTGCTCGAAATTGTGTACCTAAGATATCCTTCATTCACACTGTACAGAAGAAGAAAGAACAACTTGAACTGGTAAAACATGCTTTTAGCTTAATAATCTCTAAAACAATATTCTCAACATTGCGTTCACCTGTATGGATATCCTGAAGGGAAGAATTTGTTTAGGAAGGATTCAGCCATCTTCTGAGGAACAGGTCTTGCATCATCAACAACTTTCATCTACAAACCAAGCACAACACATGATCAGTCAGATTCTTCATATGGAGAGAAACATCAAAATGGCACAGTTACAAGAACAACAACAATGATGAATTGATTGCAAGAGAGAAAGAGAGTTACAGAGAGGTGGCCATCGGATTCGAAGTGAAAACGGAGAGAGACAGAATCAGAGGTCTCGAACCAGTAAACGGGAAATTCATCGGGATTCTTCGTCGTTACCGGCTCTTCCTTCTTTATCAACTTCACCTTCTCCTGTTCCGTTCGACAAATCACCAAATCATTCAATTAATTTGGAGAATTGTAAATGAAATATTGAAATTGAAATACTTACTAGGAATTCCATCTCTGAGACACGAAAGCACAGCCAGGTTTCGAACGTTGGAGTCGCCGGAATTCCGAGTGAACTTCCCAACTGTAATCGCCTGGAGCCGTCAAAACACGAACTAAAGAGAATGATAAACCAACGACGCCGTTTCGTCAATCAACTACAAATAATGGGCTTTTATTAGGTGAGAAATTGGAGGCCCAAAGGAGTTTCGTTTATATACCATAATAGGCTTTTGAAAAGGGCCCAACAGTGATAGATACGCGGCGTTAAGTTGCGGGGCCCAGTTGATAGGAAAGACGACTTTTCTTCTCGCGTTGCTTTAACGCCACCGCCCACTTCTTTTCTTCTGAAATACCCCAAAAAGGAATTAAAACTTTCAAAACTAATCAGCAATCAAAAGTGTGCACGAAGAGCAAAGCGACGCATCTGAATCTAATGCATTAATTATTATTTTTTCTTACTCCGTCTCTCACACCTCTGATCTCAAACTCGATTCTGGTCTGAAGAAAAACAGACTCAATCCATGTCTTTCAGAGGACTAAGCAAGGTAATAACAAAACCCATTTATCTTCTCTTGCTACATTACCAATGATACCTCTTGTATAATTTTCTGAAAACTCGTGTTTATACTCTTGTTGCATGCATCCTCAATTTTGTTTCTGAGATATTTTTAAAAAAATTGATATTGAGAATCCCTACTATGGAGTTGATTCAATAATTGAGGAATGGAATCTTTTGGTATAGATGATATGGTTTTGTCTATTGTTGTTGTTATGTCCAGCCAAATGCAACATCTGGAATGGGTGTTGCAGATCAAAGCAAAACCACATTTCACGAGCTTCAGAGGAAGAAGACTCATCGTTATGTGGTCTTCAAGATCGATGAATCCAAAAAAGAAGTAGTCGTCGAGAAAACTGGCAACCCTGCAGAGAGTTACGATGATTTCTTAGCTTCTCTTCCTGAAAATGACTGCAGATACGCTGTTTATGACTTTGATTTCGTCACTTCGGAGAATTGCCAAAAGAGCAAAATCTTCTTCGTGGCTTGGTTAGTTTTACTTAAAATTCGGTTTGATTGATGATGAGTTGAAGAAACATTATGATTTGGAGTTTGTCGTGTATAGGTCTCCTTCAACATCTCGAATTAGGGCGAAGATGCTTTACGCGACTTCAAAAGACAGGTTTAGGAGAGAGCTTCAAGGGATTCACTATGAGATTCAAGCTACTGATCCTACCGAGGTTGATCTTGAAGTCCTTCGCGAACGAGCAAACTGAGTAGTAACATGAATTATCTCTTTACTCCCAAAAAACTATTGGTAATGTAATGAATAATCTCATTCGATGACATCGGATTTTGCGTATTCTCGTTGATGGATTTGTGTAAACAGAGTTTCATGTTCTATTACAAGTGTAAACTTTCATCTTAAACCTTAAGGTAACTTCAACTGAAAATAAACTTTTCTCAGATACCAAATACATAATGATAAGTCTTATGACACAGAAGTTCAATAACTATTTCTAACATGTAAAAGCGTCCATTTGCTAAACTAGATTGTATAACAACACCAAACAAATGCTTAAATATTACCAAAATTGTGAAAGGTCGCAATTTACAAAATGACATAAGTACCCACGACTAGTTGAGAAGAAAATCACAAGGAGATTCCGAGTGGGGTCCATTTCCGTTGTGGCCAAAAGCGAGATTGCATGACCCAAGTCATCTCTTAATTGTTCATTTTTAATATTAATATTAACATTATTTTTTGACCCAAAATATTTTATAGTTCCTATATTGGTTTTAATTTTACTAAGTTCTAAATTCTCAAAATAATCGGCTTAAATTGACGAAAAAAATAATAACCGGCTTAAATTACATTTTAATTTCATTCAAATTTTCATATGGAAATAAGGAAAAAAAAAAGTGAGCAGAAAAATTGTTTCCTCCGTCCTTTAAGTATGAAGTAGAGAGTTGTCCAAAACAATACAAACACGTCCAATAAACCCTCTCTTATGGAACAAGAAATACCCAAAAGACACAAACACACCCTAATCCCATTACACATAAATAAAGTTTATCATAAAGTTTTTTTTTTTTTTTTTTCTGTCCAACTTTGAGTTTCAAATATTGAGATTATGATCTTGAAGGTCCGTGAAACAGAAATATGTGAAAAAGTTGGTTAGCATAATTTAAGTTTTCAATAAAGACGAGAAAGAAGAAGATCATAATCGTCTAATTTTGGTAATGAGAGCATTTCGTTTTATAAAGTAAGTTTGAATTTATATAAGTACTACAAATGTAATATAAGAGATGATAATACTAAAAACAGAGATCTTTATCGAAAAGGAATTAGTTTGAGATTAGCTTTGGAGTTTAAGATAATTTTCTTTCTTTAATTAACTATGGTGGTGAAATTATCATTTTTGTTGCAGAAAAATTGGTTGAAAATGTTTGAGGAAAAATCAACCATTTGAGCCGAATTATTTTCCTAGTTTTTTAAGCATGGATTAGCTTTATGTTTCAAACAGAATCGAATACAACTATTCAATGAGTCAAGCAAGCTTAGTGGCGTGATGTAATAATTGTTTCCAATGCAAATGTTATGCAATCCTAAATGTTTCTAGACATATTTACAATATAAATGAGACTATATGCTATGTTTTTGAAAAACATTTCCCTGCAAGATGCCAACATTACAAAATCGCATAAGAATCGTACAAGATCATTATAAAAATTATTTTTCTCATAGCACTTAATCGTAAGTTTTTTCTGATCTGTATGAACTCCAATCCAATAAACATCTTGTATTCCCTATTCATTAAAAAAAATCATCTTACACTTTGAAACCAATTTTCTTTACGAATAAAAAAAGGGAACAAAGTCGATTAAACCTCGAACTTACAAAAAGGTAGATTAAACACTCAATTCGCTCAGCTCCAAATTAATCATCAAACTTTTAGTTGACTTTCAAAATAAACCTCTAATTTTGCATTAACCACTCAATTTCACCCCAACGTTAACTCAACTAACAGAAATCACTATCTCTGTTTATAATTCGACTAACTCTGTTAATTTGTATCCACTAACTAAAACGTGCGTTTAGGTATATTAAACAAAGAAAAAAGAATTCTAGATCCCTAAAAAAAAAAAAATTAACAGTGAGTGCTTCATCTTCTTCCTTTCTTCATTCTATCTTCTTCTTCCTCTATCTTCATCTTTTCTTCCTTCACTCGTCGGCTCTATAGATTTGGATTACTTCACTTATATCTTACCCACTGTTTTGCTTCCCAATTATTCTCACAATTTTCTCAATCTCTCAATCTTTCATCTTCGTATAAATCAATACATAAATTATATCTCCCTTTGTACGTATATAAATACATATATACATATAGTATAAGAGATTTATGGGTTTAGCTTAAGAGTGATTTTAGAGCGATTAATGGGGATTTTTGGATCTATGTTCGCTCCACCTTCTCAACCTAAATTTAATGATCTAAATCTCTTAGCTTTTTCATTTTTATTTATTTACCTCACTTTTCTCGTTATATTCCAATTGCCAAATCAGTTTATCTCCATTTCAATCAGTTTATATTCCAATTGCCAAATTTCTATGTAATCATATCTGAATTGAAAACTGCATCTACTCTGGGATGTTGTTTCTGTTTCATTTATGGAAACCCTTTGCAATCGCTGAGCTCAACCAATGAGTTCTTCTGTGCCCTTACAGATGATTCCAAAGCTTGCCACACTTCAAGCCTTAGAGTTGATATGATCGAAGATATGAGAGAGGATCCAAGATGGGAGGTGATTTGTGGATTTTTGTGTTTCGATGAGAATTCTAGTTTTTGCCATCGATTTGCATTTCATTAAACGAAGCCTTATTAACAACAGTTAACAGAGTTAATCATTCCTGTTAATTGATTTAACGGCATGGTAAAATGACATGGTCAACTTAAAATTCAAAGTTTAATTTAAAAGTCAACTATAAATTAAGGGTTTGTTTTGGAACCTAGTGAATTGGATGTTTTATTTACCCATTTTGGTAAGTTCGAGTTCTAATCGACATTTTTCCCAATAAAAAAGTAGAAGAAGAAGACTACATCTCTTGGTTTATGACCATTAGAAAGCAATGTAGAGATCCTGCGCTTGAGATCTCTTTGAACAAGAACAAGCAGTAGTGATCCCAGATGAAGAAAAATTCACCATTTTAAAACAAAATTAAAGTTGAGTTTTTACTCTAGAGAATAAATGTGAGAAAGTGATAGGGAAGTTGAAAGAGCTTAATAAGACAGTAAACAAAGAAACTATTTACCATAAATGATACAGAACCGAAAGTTACATTATAAAATAATAAATTATAATATGTTTTACCATAAATGCATTGACAAACGTAAGTCAAGCATTTAAAGTAAAATAATTAATTTAACTTTTCCATTTCTTAGTTACATTCATAAAAATATTATATGTGTTGTGTTGTTCACTTGTGTGTGATGTACCAAGAGGATTTGGAGCTGCTGAAGAACCGTTTATGATGGATATCCTGAAGGATTTTCTTAATTGTATATGGTTTTACGTTTGATGAAATTAAATATCAATTATAATCTCGCTCAGGCATTTGTGGATGAGATAGCGAGAATAATCAAAGATATTCTTCCTTCATCAAATAATTCACTTGCATTGTTTAATGAGACGAAGAAGATGACACGCAAGCTTTGCCTACTTGTACATAAAATTGATGTTTGTGAGGAAAATTGCATGTTGTTTTGGAAGGAGGAAGAAATGTTTTTGACCAAATGTAAGTTTTTTTAATAAAAATACCGGTATTACCTAAACAACAGGAAAAGAAAAAATAGAGCTAAGAAACAATATTTTATCTACCAATTACGGAATGGTTGAAGCGATTATACAAACAAAAGGGGACTAGAACCCACATTTGATGGCACACTGAGCATATATCTCCTGAAGAAGAAATGCACAACTTGTCAACCGCATCGTGGAAGAATTTCAATTATTTCTATCATTATTTTGATGCAGAAAGTCGTAGTGTATACCTAGGCTTTTCAACTAATAGATTTAACCTCGTTAGTATGAATTGTGAAGCACATTCCGTTTGGTCAGTAATTGTAACTCCCTATAATTTATCATCAAGATGTGTATGAATAGGGAATATTGTTTCCTCTCAATATTCATTCATGGGTCAAAACATCCGGAAAAAAATCTAGATGTATACCTTAAACCGTTGATCTCAGAATTGCAGAGTTTCTCGTATAATGGTGTGAAAACATATGATATATCAACAACCCAAAACTTCAAGATTGGAGATGTGCTGATGTGGACAATAAGCGACTTCCTGGCGTATGGTATGTTGTCTGGTTGGATGACACATCGCCGTCTGGCATGTCAGTATGTAGAGATGATAATCAATTGTTTTATTTACAGAATGGAAGAAAACATTCTTGGTTTGATTGCCTTACATGATTTTTGCTATAATCATCCTTATAGGCAAATATTAGTGCATTCAAAACAGGTTTTAAGATAAATAATGATTCCCCAACGTGGTTAACTGGAAAGAAAACACTTTATGGGAGAATAAACAACATTAGAGGGTTGAAGAAAACAATCGATTGTGGAGGAAATAGACATGAGAAGTTTGCGCAAACAGTCACTAGATATGGAGAATATTTTGGGAGTTTTCGTATTGGAAGAGCCTTTAATTTCTTTATTGTTAGGACTTCATGCACAATGAGAAAAATGTCTTGGATAATACGATAAACACATCCCTCAATAAGCCAGGAAAACCAAAAAATAACATTCGATCGAGGTAAATCAAATGCTATTACAAAGCTACAATACCCTAAGAAGTACACATCCAAAACTGGATTAGGATTTGTTTTTTTGTTTCCTAACATTAAATTAAATAATCATCATCGATTTTATATTGGTTCACTAGAACTTTTTCAGTCTTAAAAAGTAAACAGAACTGTTTCTAAATTAGATAAGCATTATTTTTTTCGAGTACAAACCATGACCCAAAAAAAGATACAAAATATATGGTTTGCTAAGCAAGTCTAAGAAATGTACCACCATGACCAAAAACAAGACATGTACTTAAACTTGTTGAGAAACCTATAAATTTTTAAAAAACACAGACGACAACCTTAAACACGGACCAATGTTTAAACAACAATGTTAAGAGTTAAAGAAGATTAAACATAACCAACGAGAGAAACGAGGATAAAATGTTAGAGAAATTCTGGCGAGATATCAAGCAATGTAAAGACCACCACCATCACTTAATTCCATTACTACACAGATCTCATCGCCATCTTCTATATTGAGCTGTGAAATTGATTGATTAAATTTAAAATTAAGAAACACTTATCATAAAATTAAAAATCTAATTTTTTTAAAAAGGAAAAAACTGAGCAGGATTACCTCCTCGTTTAATAGACACACCCTAATATAGAATTCGTACAAGATCATAATAAAAATTCTATTTTTCATAGTATGTAGTCATAAGTTTTTTTCTGCTTTGTATGAACTCCGATTCAGTAAACATCTCGTATTTCCTAATCAAAAAGATTGTCTTTTTACACTTTGAAACCAATTTTTCTTAAGAAAAAAAAGTAGAAGAAGAAGACTACACCTCTTGGTTTACGACCATTAGAAAACAATGGAGAGGTTCCCACGCTCGAGAAAAAAATCTCGGATGAAGAAGAGTTCACCATTTTAAAGCAAAACTAAAGTTGGATTTTTACTCTAGAGAATAAATGTGAGAAAGTGATAGGGAAGTTGAAAAAGCTTTTTAAAGGTAGTAAACAAAGAAAATATTTACCATAAATGATATGAAACTGTAATCTACGTTTTAAAATAATAAATTATAATATTTTTAACAAAAAATGCATTGACAAACAAAAATCAATTAATTAAAGTAAAATAATAAATTTATCTTTTCCATTTTCCTAATTTTCCTTTATAAAGTATTTTGTTTATCGTGTTGTGTTCTTGTTTGTGATATACCAAGA
The DNA here is from genome assembly GCA_900406405.1 of Lepidium africanum. Classification (NCBI taxonomy): domain Eukaryota; kingdom Viridiplantae; phylum Streptophyta; class Magnoliopsida; order Brassicales; family Brassicaceae; genus Lepidium; species Lepidium africanum. The sequence continues at coordinate 15,937 of OVAX01002424.1, forward strand.
GGGTTTGGAGCCGCTGAGGAGCCGCTTTATGATGGATTTCCTTAAGACTTTCTTAATCGTATATGGCTTCACGTTTGATGAAATTAAATATCTATTATAACCTTGCTCAGACTTGTGTGGATGAAATAGTGAGAATAATCAAAGATATTCTTCCTCCATCAAATAGTTCCTCTGCTTCTTTAACGAGGCAAAGAAGATAACAAGCAAGCTTTGCCTACTTGTATATAAGATTGATGTTTATGAGGACAATTGCATTCTGTATTGGAAGGAGAAAGACAAAATTTTGACCAAATGTAATTTTTGTAATAAAAACTGGTATTACCCAAACAACATGAAAAGAAAAAAATAAAGCTAAGAAAATAGTGTTTTATCTACCAATTACAAAGTGGTTGAAGTGGTTACACAAACAAAAAGGGACTGCAACCCACATGCGATGGAACACTGGAAATATATCTCCTGAAGGAGAAATACCCCATTTGTCAGATGTAGTAGTGTGGAAGCATTTCAATTCTTTCTTTCCTAATTTTGCTGCAAAAAATTGTAGTGTATACGTAGACTTATTAACTGATGGACTTAAACTCGTTGGTGTGAATGGTGAAACACATTCGGTTTAACTAGCGATTGTAACTGTTATAATTTCCCACCCCACATGTGCATGAAAAGGGAATATTTTTTCCTCTCAATACTCGTGCCTAGGCCAAAAAACTGAAAAAGAGTTTAGATGTACATCTTTAGCTGTTGATCCAAGAATTGCAGAGTTTGTCGTATGATGATGTGATAACATATGATATATTCACAACCCAAGATTTCAAGATGCGAGATGTGCTGATGTGAACAATAAGCGACTTCCTAGCGTATGGTATGTTTTCGGGTTGGATGACACATGACCGTCTGGCATGTCCATATTGTCAAGATGATACTGAATTGTTTTATTTACAAAATAGATGAAAACGTTCTTGGTTTGATTGCCAAAAAATTTTTTTGTGTCATGGTCATCCTAATAGGCAAAACGTTCGTACTTCAAAAAAGGATTTAGAATGATGATGATTACTCACCGAAGTTGATTGGAAAAGATACTTTACGGGAGAATAAACAACATTAAAAGGTTGAATAAAACAATCAATTGTGGAGAAAACAGACATGAGAAGTGTGCACTAACAATCACTGGATATTGAGAATATTATAATTGTGTAAAAATAGTATATTTTTGGAGTTGCCGTATTGGGAGAACCTTCAACTTCGTCATTGTTTGGACTTCATGCACAACAAGAAATATAGCTTGGATAATATAATCAACACATCCTTCAATAGGCAAGGAAAAATAAAAGATAACATTTGATCGTGGTAAATCAAGTGATATTATAAAACTACAATTTCCTAAGAACTACACATCCAAAACATAAATAGAATTCCTATATTTATTAACATTAAACCAAATAATCATCATATGCTTTATACTGGTACATTATATTATTTTTTGTCTTGAAAAATAAATAGAATTGATTCTAAATTTAATCAACAATGTTTGTATTTGTTATAAAACATGCCCCCAAAAAAATATAAAATACATGGTATGTTAAACAAATCTAACGAACGTACCACCATGACCACAAGTAAGACAAGTACTTAAACTTGTTGAGAAACCTACAACCTTAAAAAAAAACACAAAGGATAACCTTAAACACGGACCAACGTTTAAATAACAACGTTTAGAATTAAAGAAGATTAAACATAACCAACGAGACAAAGGAGGATAAACTATAAAAGAAATTATGGTGAGATATCAAGCAACATAAGGACCACCACCATCGCTTAATTCCATTCCCACACAGATTTCATTGTTGTCTTCAATACCGAACTATGAAATCGATTTCTTATATTTAAGGTTAAGAAACACTTATCATCAAATCAGAAACTTAAAAAAAACATTAGCAGCAATATCTCCTCTCTTAATTGATGTTTGCGATGACAATTGCATGCTGTTTTGGAAGGAGGAAGACAAAATTTTGACCAAATGTAAGTTTTGTAATAAAGACCGGGATTACCAAACAACAGGAAAAGAACAAATTGAGCTAAGAAAAAAATGTTTTATCTACCAATTACAGAGTGACTGCAGCAGTTATACAAACAAAAAGGGACTACAACCCATATACGATGGCACACTGAACATATATCTCTCAAAGGAGAAATGCACCATCTGTCAGACGCATCAGCATCGGATGTATACCTAGGCCTATCAACTGATGGATTTAACCTTTTTAATATGAATGGTGAAGCACATTTGGTTTGGCAAGTGATTGTAACTCCCTATACTTTACCACCCAACATGTGCATGAAAAGAGAATATTTTTTCCTCTCAATACTAGTGTCTAGGCCAAAACATCCGAATCAGAGTCTAGGTGTACAACTTCAATTGTTAATCCAAGAATTGTAGAGTTTATGGTATGATGGTGTGAGAACATATGATATATCAACAACCCAAGATTTCAAGATGCGAGATGTGATGGGATGGGCAATAAGCGACTTCCCGGCATATGGTATGTTGTCTAGTTGGATGAACACATGGTTTTCTAGCATGTCCGTAATGTCGAGATGATATTAAATCGTTTTATTTACAAAATAGAATAAAACATACTTGGTTTGATTGCTTTAGAAGATTTTTGCGTCATGATCATCCTTGTAGGCAAATATTTGTGCATTCAAAATAGGGTTTAGGATGAATGATGATTCCTCACTCTGGCTAAATAGAAAGGAAATACTTTACAAGAGACTAAACAACATTAGAGGGTTGATCTAGGTCCCTTTGTTTTGTGTTTGTAAGCATATCTCTTTACCAATGTGAGCTTCAACATTCTTGCAATCTTTCTCCAGCATAGTCTCAAAGAGAGCAAGCGCATCCGCAAAATTATTCTTACCCGTAGAATATTGGCATAAGAAAGCATATCATTCCCCTGAATGATCATTAAAAAAACCATTCTCGACAATTGTTGACCTCTCTCTCAGTATCATCTTCCAATGGTATCATTTTTTGAACCTAAGAGCTTGTTACCTTAAAACAAAGATGATATGAATCTATAAAAAGATGTAAAAAAAATAAGTTGTGCACTTTTTCCAAAGTAATGAAGCTAGAGAATTGATCATTTGACAGTATCAATCCCAAGTCATCACATTTATTTCTAGAAACCCTAAGATCACACTAGCCGGACAAATGTGCAAAGAGATGATACGTTTGGGATATAAACCCTAGGATTAACACTAAGAGAGACGACTACATAGAGGAATGCATTTGTAACTTAGAGTATAAATGAAGAGATAAACCACCATGGTTGCGATCATTAGGATTTAGCAAAAACTTACCGCAGAACCTGAAATAGGAGCTTAAACTCACTAGTGACGAAATTTTACAGCCGCTAGAGATGAATTCGAGAGGAAATCAAAGAAGAAGAGAACGAAAGACAACTGCGAGTAGTCATAGGAGACGCTGATCTCTGCATTCATTATCTGTTGTATAAAAAATCAACATTCATTATCTTGTTTCTAAAATTTAAAGATATCTCGTCGCTTAGTTCAAATCATTGGTCATATCTCATTGACCTATCCTCTCGTGTAATGTCCAGTGCGACTTGGAAAATTCATTACTATGAGTGTGTTATGCAAATTTAGATCATGAGTTGATATAATTTAATCGTACAAACCTTAAATGTGACAAACCAATTATCAAAATAATCTATATTAAAATAATAAAAATAGAAAAAAGAAGACATACGAACCAATTACTCATAATTATAATTATCATAATGCAAAAATAAAAGCAAACACAAAAACAATAGTTATTTTTAAAAACTCAAAACTACAAAATTTCTGATAAATGCTTAAACTTCTTAAAATAATTCTTTTCGATCTTGAACTTGCATAGTTAAGAGACTTTCCATAATCTCTTGTTTCCTTAATGTTTCAATTTTTCTATTGAGCAGATAATAATGCCTCATCCATAATAATAGGCACGCTAGCTTTTGACTTGGATAATTTCCCAATATTATCAGCAATAATAGTTGATGATGATAATGTAACAACATCTCGACTTAGTGGCGACTTACCATTCTCATCCCACAATTTTTTTGATAACAAAAATCTCTCAATCAATAGCAATTGGAAATTGTATAGAAAAGTCATCATACTTGCTGTCAAATTTTCTCACGTTTCTCCTAATTTTTGTCTTTAGTTTTGAAATATCTTTTTCTATCTCTGCATCATTTGTCTCTAAATTGCTATGAATGATAAACTTACCCAAGTTAACTGGATGCTTGAATGGATCACCTTCAATTTCATCAGCATAAACTGAAATAATACCGAGCAAATCAAGTTTTTCTTGCTTATTAAACCTCCTCACATGTTCCATTGGAATAGGAGAAAAAAACACATAAGACAAAAAATTTAGGATGAATGCAAAAGGTTTTGACCTCTTTATTATACAGCATTATGATGCGTGTACAGTTGCTTTAAACGTAGTCTTTTTATTGTTGTCAATTTTCCATTTCTCAAAAAAAAAAGTGAATGAGGTAGCAAAAGAATAAATATTCCAAAAAAGAATCAATTAGACAGATTGAGCAAGTTGTCCAATTGCTGTAATCAGTATACGGTTACCCAATAGCTATAATTTTTGACATATGTTTTTGGAATTTTTCACATTTTAGTATACTAGGGATTACTCTAAATTATCTCCAAATTATAATATAAGATATATATTTATATATGAGAAACAATCACAAGGAAATCAAAAAGGAGATCAATATTTTTTTTTTTTCCTTTTGAACATTTGTGTTTTGTCGTTTTCTCAAAGTTTTTGTGGCAAATTGTTTGAAATTAGTTTTGTTTTTTTTTGTCAAAATTTTAACTGATTGGGTCTAATGGATTAGAGCTGCGGGCTTACTATTACACAAAGTAGAGAAATTAATGGACTAAAACAACACATACGTTCATGTTCTAGAATGACCTAAGAAGTTGAAGTGGCAAAACAGCCACCGAGTTCTATATGTATTTGACAAACAATTAAGTTGGGAAAAAAAAGCAATCTTTAGTATATGCTGAGTTTTTTGGAAATGACAAACCATTTATAAATGCTGAGTTTATACGTGAATGAAAATCAAATATGCACTGAGTAGTATATGCATCAATATAAGTTCTAACTTCTCCCTTTTTATGGGATTCAGCTTATACATACATCAAATAACTAGCTAGTGTCCTAAAGTGAAATATTATTAGTGACTGATTTTAGGCTTATAAATTTATTTAATTAAGGTATGCTATTGTTATTAAGGTGCTGTTCTTTTACTCATCTGGATGTTCTATCTAGATGGAGATGCAAACTGTTGTTTTCTTAGACACAATTATATGATTCATCCAGATGCAGCATCTAAATGATTTTGCAAAATCCAAAAATTTGAAAAATTCAGATGTGTTTGGAATATGCATTTGGATGCAGATGGACTTATAAAAGTTTGCCCTTAAAAAAACCAAAAGACCAAAGTAAAACTTCATTTTCATTATCTTTTCTATTTTTACTCTCTTTTTTTTTTTTACTCTCTCTTCTCATTTTTACTCTATCTCCTCTTTTTCACTCTCTCTCCTCTTTTTCACTCTCTCTCCAATTTTTCACTCTCTCTTATTTTTTACTCTCTCTCCTCTTTTTTGCTCTCTCTCCTCTTTTCACGCCTCTCCTCTTTTTCACTCTCTCCTATTTTTATTCTCTCTCTTCTTTTTTACTCATTCTCCTCAATTTTACTCTCTCTTCATTTTTACTCTCTCTTATTTTTTCACTCTCTCTCCTATTTTTACTCTCTCGCCTCATTTTTACTCTTGCTCCTATTTTTACTCTCTCTTCTCTTTTCACTCCCTCTCCTCTTTTTACTCTCTCTCCTCATTTTTACTCAGTCTCTTCTTTTTTACTCTCTCTCCTCATTTTTACTCTCTCTTCTTTCTTACTCTCTCACCTCTTTTTTACTCTCTCACTTCTTTTTTTACTTTCTCCTCATCTTTACTCTGTCTCCTCATTTTTACTCTCTCTTATTTTCACTCTCTCTCCTATTTTCACTTTCTCTCCTCTTTCACTCTCTCCTCTTTTCACTCTCTCCTTTTTTTACTCTCTCTCCTCATTTTTACTCTCTCTTCTTTTTACTCTCTCACCTCTTTTTTACTCTCTCTCCTCTCTTTTACTCTCTCTCCTTTTTTACTCTCTCTCCTCTTTTCACTCTCTCTCCTCTTTTCACTCTCTCTCCTTTTTTCACACTCTCTCCTCTTTTTACCCTCTCTCCTCATTTTTACTCTCTCTTGTTTTTTACTCTATTATTTTCTATGTATTAAAATGTTTAATAATATTTTTTTAAAAGTTTTATAAAACAATTATTTACTAAAATTTAACTATGTAACTAATATACAATTTTATAAGTTATTTTAAAATAATTTTGATACTTATGTAATTGTAAATATAATTTAGATAATAAAAAGACAATTTAACACAAAGCATGTCTTTTTTAGTCATTTGTTTACAAACTATATCCAACTAATTTATACAAATGCACAAAGAAACATAACTTCATCCAAACGCATTGTCCAAATGTAGTTTTCAGATGAGGAAAAGAACATCATCTAGACGCATCTTCNTGTCCAAATGTAGTTTTCAGATGAGGAAAAGAACATCATCTAGACGCATCTTCTAAATGCATCATCCAGTTGTAGTTTCCAGATGAGGAAAAGAACAGCACCTAAATATTCTATCATATTATGTTTTAATGTCTTTTACTACTACATTTAAACAATTTCATGTAGTTATTTCACTACTATGTATGTTATTAATCCATATTTGTAAGTAGACAATAATATTGTTTCTTATCTACTACTATTTTGCATTCACACACTTATTATTTGATAGGAAAATAAGAGATCTAACATTTTTCATTTATGAACATATAAGCTCAAGCCAATTGTCCTAAAACTGCAACAGAGAACATATTAGAGTGAAAGCATACCTTATATAAGGTATACAAATTATGCAAAGACACCACCTATCTCAAAGATTCTAAAAATTGTATGCATAACTAACTGATTTTAAAACCACAAAAGGATTGACAATATCCCCATCTCAAATGCCAAATTCACAAAGTAGCAGCACTAAAAAACAAGTTGAGAAACAATGAACATTATGTATTAATCTTCATAGCACCTCAATAGACATATATAATAAGAAATAATAAAATACATGGTCAAATGTAAACTAAAGACAGAGAAATTACCTCAATAGCTTCAATTACTGCTCTAGCTTTATTGGAGGAGAAGTGACCTCCTGAGATATAAACTTCAAGAAAATCTCAGACTGCTTAACATGAGCAATCAAATGAATTCTTCACATGAACATGTACATGAGCAATTTATATGCATAGAACATGAGGAATTAAGGATACAAATTAAGACCCACATATGGTACTTCGCTTTATGAGCAATGTAGTTTGTGATTTGTTCAATTACCTAAAACCAAGCTAACAATTTTATTCATAAACAATATACCATGTACAATTCCATGGTCAATGAGAACTCACCATCATTAAACAACCACTCCATCTTTGTTACCAATTCCAAGAGTAGATTAACAAACCAGCAGCAAAGGCTTGTTAACCAAAACCAATTACCAATTCCTAGAGCATAATTCACCATCATCACCTGATATTCTTCGATAGAATTTATCTGCTCATGTGGCATGTACCATGAAGCATCATCCAAAACCTGACTAGAATATAAACAAGTAAGTTTAAGTAAGTCTTGAAGAAGTTCAGAAGTGGCACAAAGGGAAATCATTTCAGCTTTGTATGAACTCCTATTCAGTAAACATCTCGTATTCCCTATTCAAGTAATTTTTTTTTTTACACTTATAAACCAATTTTCTTTAAGAAAAAATTTAGAAGAAGAAGATTGCACCTCTTGGTTTATGACCATTAGAAAGCAATGGAGATGTTTCCGCCCTTGAGATCTCTTTGAAAAAGAACAATCAATAGTGATCTCGGATGAAGAAGAGTTCATTATTTTAAGCAAAACTAAAGTTGGGTTTTACTCTAGAGAATAAAGGTGAGAAAGTGATAGAGAAGTTGAAAGAGCTTTAAAAGGTAGTAACAAAAAAATATTTACTTTTTTTTGTCAACATTGAGTCACAACTGGCCGGCCCATTAGCCAAGTTCCTACATAATATAGGCGGTGGGACTTGATGATCCCTGGATGTGCAAGTGCGCCTACCTTTAGTGGACTTACCACCTGCCACTGGATTAAAAGACACCTGCAAAAAAATATTTACTATAAATGATACAAATCGCAAGTTACATATTAATAATTAAATTATAATATATTTTACCATAAATGCATTGGCAATCATAAATCAAGTAATTAATGTAAACTAATTAATTTAACTTTTCCATTTTTCTAGTTTTCCTAGATTCCAAAATCCTAGTGAGGATGAGGTTGATGAGATTGAGATTGATTTTGAAGTCGCGAAGGAGCATACTGAGTAACATGGTCTCTCTACTCAAAAAATATTGGTAATGTAATGAATAATTTCATTCGATGACACCGAATTTTATGTATTTTCTCGTTAATGGTTTTGTGTAAATATAATTTCATGTTCTATTACAACTGTATATCCAGTATATGTTTCAAATCCCACATTTTAAACCTTAAGGTAACTTGAACTGAATATAAACCAAAGAATGATGAGCATGACGAGGGATTAGTACCAAACACTTTATTATTTGCAATTGCTTTGAATAAGTTCAAAAACAATTCTAACATGTAAAAGCTTCCTATTGCTCTATGCAATCTAGGGTATAACAGTCTGATCGAGATTGTATAATAATTACTAACCAAATTGTGATAGAGGTATCACATTTTTGTGACAAAATGACATAACTAACCACGACTATTTGACAAAATTATCTCTTCTCTTTTATAGAGTGAGTAACTCTCTCCATCCGGTGAAACTTTGCTTCAACTTCTTCTTTTCTCCCACTTCAAATCTTTTAGATAAGTGGCTTGAGCATGTTAGCCGTTTGGGAGTTCATCTCCGACTCTGGTTTCTCTCTGGATTGCCGATTTCGATTTCCTTTGCTTGTTTTTTAGTCATGTTTAAATTTGTTGTTTGTGCGTTGTTTATACCGTTTGCTTTTGCTTCTCTTTCTTTTCACCAGCGATTTCCAGACTTGCCGTTTGCTTTTTTCAGTTTTCGTTAGTTTGTTTTTTCAGGTGGAGAGATTCACTTATTTTTCAAAAGGTTGTGATGTCATCAGACCTAAATATGCTTCTTTGGTTGGTTTCTTTATCTTACCGGTTTAAATCTTTGTCGTCTTCACAGGGATGGTGAGAAAGATCTAGACCACTAGTGTGGTTTCCGATGGCGGTTGAGTTATTGGAAGGGATAACTATCGATTAAGAGCTAGAGACGTTTTTAAATATATGACAACCACCTAATTACACCGGAAGGAAAATGAATCACATGCGATGTTCTCGGTGGCGATTCCTCAGAGGTCACCAACGTGTATGCATCTTCAATGAGCTGACACGTGTCCCCATTAGTGTTGATTATTCCAATCTAATTAGGTTATCCGAACCGACCCGAACCGATCCAAACCGAAATAATGTAATATAGTAATACTTTGGATAACCCTAAATACCCGATTAGATATAGTTTTGACTAACCCGAAAAATTCGGGTTCGAGTCAGGTTTTAACCGTATAACACGAACAACCCGAATAACCCGATTATATACGTAGTTATAGATAACTATATATATTTTATTAATTATATTTATTAGTATATTATATATAATATAATTATTTATATATATATATATATATATTTGGGCCATTAACATATAGCCAATTTATTGTATGTAATTATATTGTTGACTAATATAATTAAACTTTACAACTAAATTATATGATATCTAATTTATCAACTTTAAAAACTTTAAAATTTTAATCAATATAATTTGTTCGGGTTTAAAAAAACTCCAAAACCAACTAAAATCTGACCCGACCCGACCTAATCCGATCTGATATAGATTTAGGTTTAATTTGGTAACTAAATTATATTACCGAATAATTTGTAACCCGAATCGAACTCGATCTGATACCTAAATTGGACAGGGCTAGTGGTGATTTGGTTTGATCTAAATCCTTCTTTGATTCGGCCTCAGTTTGATTTAGCCCATTTAATTTTGTAACATGATAACTGTAATGGACCATTGGGCAGAAATCTATTTTAAAGTTTTTAATGGAAAAAAAAAATCTACGACTATTTGAGAAGAAAATTACAAAGAGATTCCGAGTGGGGTCCATTGCCGTTGTGGCCAAAAGCGAGATTGCATTGCATGACCCAACTGATCTCTTAATTATTTATTTTAATATTAATGTTATAATAATGTGTTTTCTTTCCAAATAATATTATAATAATGTTTATTAACTTTTTTCTTATAAACGTTAAGTAAATTATTAGCACTATTTTGCTTTTCTCATATGTTTGACATGGGAAATGATGAAACATGATAGAGTAGAAACTGGAATTGGGAGGACAATTATGTTAACCCAATATATATCATAGTTCCTACATTGGTTTTAATTTTACTTGATCTAAGTTCTAAAGTTAATAATATACACACCTGAAAAACTTCATAATAATCGGCTTAAATAACTTTTGAAAGGATATAACTAACCTTTGCAAAATCCTTCCAAATTTTTTAGTAAAAAAAAGTAGACCATTTGTATTCTATTCAAATTTTAATTTGGAAATAAGGTAATAGAAAAAATTGAGCAGAAAAATTGTTTCCTCTGTCCTTTAAGTATGAAGTAGAGAGCTGTCCAAAAAAGCCTCTCTTATGGGAACAAGAAAAACCCAAAAGACACAAACACACCCTAATCCCATTAAACAGAAATAAAGCTTACCATAAAGTTTTCTCTTCTTTTTCTGTCCAATTTTGAGTTTCAAATATTGAGATGATGATCTTTGAAGGTCTGTGAAGCAGAAATATATGAAATAGTTGGTTAGCATAATTTAAGTTCTCAAGGAAGACGAAAAAGAAGAAGATCATCGTTTTTTTGGTAGTGAGAGCATTTTCGTATTATAAACTAAGTTTGAATTTAAATCAGTACTAAGAAAGTAAAAGAAGAGAAAATACTAAAAGCAGAATACTTAATCGAAATGGAATTAGTTTGAGATTAGATTTGGAGTTTATGTTTGATAATATGATGATCGATCTAATAAATTCAGATTGACTTTTGTCTTGATGATTATCATTTTTGTTGCAGAAATATCAGTTGAAAATGTTTGAGGAAAATTCATGTTTTGATCCTAATACAACGGTGGAAGCAATTATCGACAACAGCGGTGGCTTCTCTGCGGCGGAAATAACTTTTCCGGCAAGCAACCAGTTCCAACCACCGGTGGGAAACACAACTAACAGCTTTAACGACGATCTTAAGCTCCCAACAATGGAGGAATTCTCTGTTTTCCCTTCTGTTATCTCTCTTCCAAACTCAGAAGCTCAGAACCAAAACATCAGCAACAACAACAATCATTTGATGCAACAGATGATTCAGGAGTCTAATTGGGGTGTTTCTGGAGACAACTCTGGTTTCTTCATGAACACTTCAGATCCAAATCCAAACACAACAACAACTCCAATTCCTGATCTTCTCAGTCTCTTGCAATTGCCTAGATGCTCAATTTCAATGCCAAATTCGAACATTTCGGATATAATGGCGGGTTCTTGCTTTACGTATGACCCACTCTTCCACTTAAACCTTCCTCCACAACCTCCATTGATTCCTAGTAATGACTACTCAGGGTACTTGCTTGGTATTGATACCAATACTAGTACTCAAAGAGATGAGTCAAATGTTGGAAATGAGAACAATGATAGTCAATTCGATAGCGGAATCATCGAGTTTAGCAAAGAGATTAGGCGTAAAGGAAGAGGGAAACGAAAGAACAAACCCTTTACAACAGAACGTGAACGAAGATGCCATTGGAGTGAGCGGTACGACGCCTTGAAATTACTCATTCCTAACCCGAGTAAGGTTAGTTAGTTAATACTTCTAACAAGTTTCTTACTTTATTTTCAGTCAATGTTTCTCAGATTCATTCATAAACTTTGTTGTTTTAGGGAGATAGAGCATCAATTCTTCAAGATGGAATCGATTACATCAGCGAGTTACGCAGAAGAGTAAGCGAGCTTAAGTACTTGGTTGAGAGGAAAAGATGTGGTGGGAGGTACAGGAACAGTGAAGTAGACAACAACAACAACTTGGATGATCGTAATAACGAAGATGATGATGATGATGAAAACATGGAGAAGAAACAGGAGAGTCAATGTTCAAGCAACAATTCACTGAGATGTTCATGGCTTCAGAGGAAATCAAAAGTAACAGAAGTTGATGTTAGGATTATTGATGATGAAGTAACAATCAAAGTTGTGCAGAAAAAGAAGATCAATAGTTTGTTGTTTATCTCTAAAGTGCTTGATCAACTTCAGCTTGATCTTTACCATGTCGCTGGAGGACAGATTGGTGAACATTACAGTCTCTTGTTCAATACCAAGGTCAGTGATCAATGAAATATATTACCAGTCTTAATATTGGATTGAGTTTTGGTAATAATAATTGAAAAAAATGCAGATAAATGAAGGATCAACAATATATGCAAGTGCAATTGCAGACAGAGTGGTTGAAGTTGTGGATAAACACTACATGGCTGCTTTTCCAATCAATAATTATTAATTATTAGGCTAATTTTCTCTGTTTTCTTTCTTTCTAAATCCATGTTTACTCGTTTCAATTAAAAAAAACTCATTTTGGAACCACATTTTAGGTTTTTCATTAACAAACAATGATTCAGAGTAAATAAAGAAGTATTGATGATGATAAAGCGAAAAAATAGTCACAAAATACCAACCAGACCGTTTTGATAAAATTGTTTTGGTCTTTAGACATGTTTTATGTTAAAGAGAAGGTGACCTCTAGTTAGTGAGATTGATACTTAGGTGACCAGAATTTGTCAGTTGCTGAGTAAGTAACAAAAACAAAATGAAAATGGAAAGATATTTTCATTTTTTAGGATGTGGGACCTACACACCTCTTCATCTTCTCGAACAACTTCACTCTCTTTGCTATAAACAGATATCGCATGATCTAACTGCAACATCAAACTTATAATATCTTTCTTTCAATATGAATTTAGTTTTCTAGGGTTATATGTTTTCCTCAATTTATTTGATCACTAGTTCATGGTATAATACTTTGCAAAAACGAAAGAGAAAAAAAAAAAACTAGAGTGATTAATCCCAAAAGAGTTCATATTATTTCTTTACCACATTTTTTTTCTGAAATATATATACCAAATTTTTTTTACAACAACGACTAATGGTAGCAGACAACATTAAAATCTCCAAAAACTAAAATCCATTTTAAAAAAAAGCACAAAGCCCAATAGAGTGAAGTTTACTAAGACCCAACAAGTTACCATAAAAATATTCCAAATGTAAGTTGATTATTCTCATTCTTCTCGATTGAAACAAGACTTTTGAAATTATAAACTATTGCTTACTTCGCCTTGATGTGTTTAATTCTTTCTTTAATAGTGATTTTGTTGGGATAAACGGCACTATACTCACACGGCGCAGCGGAAATAAAATGCCAGAGAATAT
>OVAX01002425.1:0-29665 GCA_900406405.1 Lepidium africanum
TGGTGACTCATCTGCGACTGATTTTTGTGACTGATTTGCGACTGATTTTAGCGACTGATAACTGGGTCTCAGATTAGTCGCTAATTGCGACTGATTGTATAGTCGCAAAATCAGTCGCTATTAGCGACTGATTATTTTGGTCTTAAATCAGTCGCAAATTAGCGACTAATTCGCGACTCCATAAATTAGCGACTAAGGTTTTGCGACTGAGCAGTCTCAAACGACAAGTTTTCTTGTAGTGTCAAAAGGTAGATTTAACATATTTGCAATGTTGTTCTCCTCAATGTAATCAAGAATCATTTTGATCGTCAGAGTTTCAACAAATTTTTTTGCAGTTAATTGATGTAGTGAGGTCACTCCTCGTGCTGTGGAATCTAATGGGCACACCTCAAGAAGAGAGAAGTGAATTTGCAAGAATGATTGATGTTGTCAGATCATCTGAATCTGATGTCACCGAATGGCTGGTATTATATTTCTACATAATATAAATCAAGTTGTCGGGTTTCACTGAGATTGGTAGTTTAGAATTAAAGTCTGTTATTAGTTTTGATGTTGAAGATGAACTCTTTGTTCTCATGTGAAACTACAAAGAGAAGAATATAAATCATTAGACAATCATAAGTTATGTTTATGTGTTTCGAAATTGATTTATGTTAAAATTATTGAGGATTTACTTTAGTATTACTACTCATGGTTGTATTTCCAATTTAATTAAAATCACTTCAATTGACGTACAAAGAAAAGCGACGTGCTCCTTACTAAGTATGCATTTATGTTCTAATGGTGTGTTTCTATCTACCAAAATAATCCTAAGCATTTTGTTCTTGAAAACGACATTACTTCACTTGGGGTTATGTTCATGGTTAAGAAAAGACACTTAAATTTGAAGCACAACATGTAGTCTTACATTTTTTTTCTATTGTACATAGATATAGATTTCTCTGTCTTAACTTATTTGTTCGCTGAGTGGACATGTTATTGGTAGCTACAAGCCATTCAATACTTACTTCAACATGTCCCTGTAAAGAACAAGGTAAGAAGATCATTCTCCACCACAAAACCTTCAACAATCTTTTTCTGCAAAGACAATCATAGACAAACAAGATCAAAGAGGTGAAGACATCAGCAATTTATTCAAGAGGATAGAGGGTTCTGGAATTGCCATAGTTGTGTTTTTGCGTATGTACACAGAATCACATTGGTGCTTGGCTGAGCTTGTGAAGATTCAAGAGCGTGTGCGCGCGGTGTGCGCCAAAGCCTTCTCAAGGTATGATGATGACCATGTACATATCTGTTTATATATTTATGACACATATACATATCTAGGGAAATGAAGTGTGTTTAAGATCTATATCAATATCTTTAGAATTTTTATTACTAACTTTGGAAATACATGTACTCTTTTTCACAAGGTGGTTCCCATCTTCTACAAGGTGGATATAATTATAGAACATGAGAAGAAAAACTTAATTAAGGGAGAATTCGGTGACCATTTCAGAGATCAAGAGAGCACATAAAAATCTGACGAATCTAAGATAAAGCAATGGGAAGAGGCAATTGAGTTTGTCTCCCATAAGTTTAGTCTGAGTTTTGATGATTGGAAAAAAAAGTATTAGTCAAAGTCTAAAAATAGCCAAATTTTCAATATCAACACAATCTTTTAAACTCTATGTTTTGGGGATGACTTTGTTACACTACTTCTAGATTTCGATCCCTAATGATTCTTTTTTAAACATATTACTCCTACATTTCACTTTTTTTAACATATTACTTCTACGTTTCACTTTCTTCCCTGCTAAGATATTATACAAATATTTCTACTAATTAATTATTTTACATACCTAAAGAAAACTACATAGTATATTAAAGGAATTAAAATTTTGCTATAGTATAAATTACAAATCAACGTTAACAAAAAACATAGTAAATACTAATTGTTTTATTATTATCTTCTAATATTGATCACAAACAAAACTCTTTAAAATGTAAACATAAAAAGAATTCAAAATGAAAGCGGAGATTATGTGGCGATGAACCTTCTCTTTAAAGATTCGATGTTGAATCTATTGATTCTCTATAGGTCATTTATATTGATTTTTTTTTAAAAAATATTTTATTACAAAAACAATATATTTCAAAACAAGGCACATTTATATCAAACTGGATATGTAAAATGCTCACAATGCGCATAATTCAAAAATAATAACAATAAATATGAGATTGCATCACAGTTTTATGATTTAAATAAAATGTCAAACTCAATATTTTTTTAACGCCTGAAAACATTAGATTCTGCATGCAAGTTTTGTTTATCGGATCACAAAATCAAACTCTTGCTCGACGATTATACGTTTAGGATTACATTTTTTTTGCTTATATGACATCTATTATATATGCACCAAAATTTGTTATAATTCATAACAAAATTGAATAGTTTATTATATAATAAATCGAAATTGAGGCCGAACAAAATACCACATTTGCATTCTCAAATTGTTACCAATTAAAAAATGCTTGATTATATACATATTTTCACAAAAACTTATATAATCCCGCGTTACAAGCACATGTATTATTCTAGTTATAAGATTAAAACATGTATACATATATATGACTTCTGATTTTCCCACCCAACTGAACGAGGACAAGTTCATCATACTTGTTTACCGTAGATAGTATAATGTCCACTGTTGACAGTATCATGTCGAAAATATAGTATACGTATGTCCACCGTGGACAATATATGTTACACGATATGCCATTGCAAATTATTCCTTTCGGCAAAAAATGTGTATTTCGCGTAAAGCATAAAAAATGAGCTATTTTTTGTAATTTCAAAATTAAAAGGGTTATTTTAGATATTATCCTTTTTTTTTTTTTTGGTGAAAGGATGGGAGTCCAGCTCCCAATTTATTAATAATGCACTAAAAGAATTACATCAAAATATGTCGTAGGTACGTAGACCCAGAGTTATCTTGAGCCAAAAGAAAACACAAAGAATCGGGAATAGAAATAAAAGAATGAAACCCAAAGGATAAAGATAAAGCATAGTTTGCCAAACCGTCTGCCAACTCATTTGCCTCCTTAAACACATGTCGTATACGGATTATCAAGTCCCTCGATAGAAAGCCATAGCACAGTCGTACTAGGAAGGACAAAGGATGCGTGTCACATACCTTTGTCAATAAAAGACCAACCACAATCTCCAAGTCAATCTCTAGCTCTAGGGGTTGAACCTGTTTCTCCCACGTGATGACCAACCTATAGTACACTCCCCACAACTCTGCAAGAGGCGCATAACATATGCCAATATTTAGAGAGAATGCTCCACACCATTCTCCCCTACTATTGCGTAACACTACACCAGTAGTGGCAAGTCCCGGGTTACCTTGAGATGCACCATCTGTGTTGATTTGAAACCATCCATCTTCTAGTGGCTTCCATGAAATTAACCGCATCACACAAGTTGAATGTCGTGTTACTACAGGGTGCATACAATATACTTTTGCTACTTCCTCTCCCAAGGTTTTGAAGAACCCCACTTTGTCCCTACATCGAGCATTAAAACCAAATAAATTCCCATACCTCCACTTCCATGCCCACCAAACTGACATAGCAAAAAAAGTTCACCAATCACTCATACCAAAATCTGTATCATCACTAAGATTCGAATACAACCAATCAATTATTGTGGCCGAGAAAAAACCTGCTTTCTTACGTTGTGGTACGGTTGGATCCCAAATACCAAACATGGCCGAACAGTCTATGAGAATATGCATGATTTTCTCCTCACCACTCTTACAAACTGAACAGAGATTAGACATAGACAAGTGACGCATAAACCGTTAAGAGTTGGACATTATAAATTGATGAAAACACATCCATAAAATTACTCTTACACGCTCTGGGACTCTACACTTCCAGAGTCTATCAAACAACCGGCTTTGGTCTTGACGTGGAGACGAGTTTCGTATCAATAAGGAGTAAGCAGTTTTAACCGAGAATTCACCATTTGTGGTAGCTGACCAAGACATGCGATCAAATCCTCCTGATAACACATTTAATACCACATATCCTAGTTGAAGTCGTGCACGTTCCGAGAGAAAGGGATCAATGAGATGCATTAGCCAGCCCATGCATTCAGCCTATAAATCATGTGAACGCAAGGGTAACATATATTCAGGGAGTTCTGATATCAATTCATCATACAACGGATTATCCAAAAGCCAACGATCAGACCAGAACATGATTCCTTTACCATCATTCGGTATCCAACGCAATCCAATAAGAACCACATCATTACTAGCCTTAAAATGTTGCGCCATGTTGAAGATGTAGAACCACTCAGGTGAAGCCAAGAATTATCATGAATATCTGTTACCTTGTATTTCTTTCTTAACATCCGAGCTCATAAGCTAGTGTGATCATGTAATAGCCACCACCCAAGTTTAGCTACTAAAGCTTTATTCATTGGATCGACCAAGCGGATACCCAAACCTCCTTTACTCTTAGGTAAACAAACTCTTTTCCAAGCAACAAGGTGTTGTTTCCTATTGTCACCATAATCACCCCATACAAAAGCGTAGGAAATATGATCTAGCTTCTTCAATAAACTACTCGGAAGGATAATGGCGCTCATTGAATGAATATGGATCGAGTTAATGACCACTTTTGTGAGTGTCACTCTACCAGCAAAGCTCAAGCAACGACTCTTCCAACATGCAAGTCAGGATGAAACCTTCTCAAGTATATCTCCAAATGTGTCTTCGTTAATCCTTTTCAGTAAAACTGGGACTCCCAGATATTTTCCCAAGTCTCTAGGTGCTTTTATTCCACTCTCAGCAGAAAAAAAGATCTTTGATTTCTCGAGGCTAACCTTTTGACCAGAGCACTTACAAAAACGTTCTAGTACACTCCGAATGACCCGAATCTGTGCTACTGATGCCTCAGCAAATAATATGAGATCATCCGCAAAGCACACATGGGATGAGGGACCGCAAGACAAAATTATTGGTTTCCATTGCTTGTTGGAAACAACAAACTCAATCATGTGGCATAGACGTTCTAGGCAGAGAACGAACAAATATGGCGAGAGAGGAGCACCTTGATGTAATCCTCTAGTTGGTTTAAAGGGCTCAGGTTTTTCACCATTCCAAAGGAGAGTCATCGACGGACCAGAAACTGACTGCATAATCCAATGAATCCAATTTGATAGAAAATTTGCGGCTACAAGAGTCTCCTCCAAGAAGTCCCATCTCACTTGATCATAAACTTTCTCGAGGTCTAACTTGAGTAACATCCAGCCCTTTCTTTCTTTCTTCCATCTCATAGAATGCACGGCTTCCTGAACCACAACTATATTATCAAGACTTAGGCGACCTGGAATAAAACTTGATTGAGCTAGTCCGATCAAGGTGGGCATAATCTTCTTTAGCCGAGTAACCAGAGTCTTTGTTATTGTTTTGAATAACACATTACAGAGGCTTATCGTTCTAAACTGTGGCATACACTCTGGCTTTAACACTTTGGGAATAAGGACCATGAGGACATCATTGGTTCCCTTAGGTAGCTTCCCCGAGTTGAAAAAATCTAATGCAAATTGGCTCACCGACTGTCCCACCGTCCCCCAACATTCCTGATAGAAAATGGGTTGATAGCCATCAGACCCAGGTGCTTTAAACTTACCTATTTTCCGAACAGCACACTCAATTTTCTTTGGTGAAAATGGGTTCTCAAAATTTTGTCTTTCATCGCGAGACAACATAGCAAAACCCGACAAAGGTAAGGGAGAAGCATCTGTCTCAATATCATTAGAAGAGTAAAAGGGACTTGTAAAAATTTATAACGATATTCTCCAATGTTTCAGGATCAGAACACCAATCATCTGACTCATTCTACAACATCTCCACACAATTATACCACCGACGAATCACCATAAAAGTGTGAAAGAAGGTGGTGTTTCTCTTTCCTAATGTAATCCATTTCTCTCTAGATTTCTAAAACAAGATTAATTCCTCTTGTTCCAAAACAGCTTTGAATTCTTTGTTTAGTCTCGCATCTTTTTCAATAAGAGTGTCAGTTGGGTGCGTTATCTGATGTGCTGCGTTTTGTTGTGGTGGCAAAAAATCAATTTAAATCAACAAATACACAACAACTATGAGGTTGTATGTACTTGAGGTTCAAATCCCACAAAGAATTTAAGGTCACATAGTAGGAATGCAAAGTTCTATGTTAATCTAGATTGATCAAAATGTGAATGATGCGGAATAAATTAAAACAAGAAACAAAAAAAAGCAAGAAACAAATAAATGCAACTACTCTTAGCCATACCAACAAACAAAAACAACAAGATGAAATAAAAGCAAAGCAAATGAAATGAGATGGCAAATGACAATATGATAAAGACGAATGATCTAGGCAATGGCATCAATGTAAGAACAAGGCAAATGAGTGAATGATGCAACAAGGAATCCATTAATGCACCACCTAGGGCATTGAACACAACAATCATAGCAAGACTAGCCCACTCTCATGGCACTAACCACTATTCAAGAGAAATGACCCAACTTAACTCTCATTTGTTAGATCAAGACTCCTAAATGCTTTACAATCAGGTCCACTAAGACCAATCTCTCCCATAACATCATCTCTCGAAGGCTATGGAGAAAGATCTATCGGGAATTTCATCGAACACCTCTCGGGCGATGATTTTCCTAGCATCTAAATTCAAGTGATCAAGTTGAATCTAGCATTAAGACTACCTAGATAGGATATTCTAACAATCCTAAGCATTAATCAATCATTACCAAGTCCTAGATCTAGCCAAAACCTAAATCATTCTAGATGACTACTCACTCATTCTAAAATCGAAATCAAACATGTATGGAAATTAAAGCATAATGGAAATGATTAGAGAAACAGACAAGAGATTCTTAATAAGATTAAGAAATGACCCAAAAATATGGATCATCCAAGAGGATCTCAATGTTTGATTCTCAATCACCTTCAAAGATGTTCTTAAGAAAAATGAGAGAAAAACTTAGCTAGATCTATAAACTTAGGAGAATTAAAAGCATAATATGTTTGTTGGTCCATCCATGTATTTATATTCCTTAGGATTAGGGTTTTCAGCAACTTAAAATAAACTAAAGAAAACCGGGACAAACCGGTTTTAACCGAAAAATCAACTAAAGTCTCTTGGTGGTTAATGTCTATGGGTCATGCGGGTCGAGGAGTTGGTTGAGAATGTGAGTCAGATTTCGCGGGTCAAGGTCTTGGTCGAGTGTGGTCGAGAAGATGATTGCCTGCGGTCGAGAGTTATGTCCGAACGGGTTGAGAAAAGATGTACGCGGTCGAGGAAATGTGTCCCGCGGTCGAGTTTTTCTGCCCGCAGTCAAGGCAAAGGGAAGATAAGGTCACTAGATACGTCCGTGTGCTTCCGTCTGATTCGTGGGATGTCCATCGGGTATGGCCTCGGGATGTACGGGTCGAGAAGCCTTCCTGCGGTCGAGGCTAGCTATCCGCGGTTGATGCTTTTGTGTCCCGCGGTCGAGGTTTGCCTCCTGCAGCCAATGCTCTTGGTCGAGCGGATCGCGGGCAGCCTTTGTAATCCTTTTTGGGCCACAGCTTTGATTGGCTGACCGCGGCCGCTCTTCAACTCCTTAGCCATTTTTCCAAGCTTTTTCTTCGGACCTTCTCCTTCTTGAGTGTAAATCCAGTCTCTATGCATCCAACCTCCTCATTTGAGCTCCAATCTCCATAGTATAGGGCTCCAATCACCTAAAAAGATCGAAAAACAAGAAAATATGCAAATGCAAGGCCTAAGGACTCTAATGCATGAAAATGACCCTATGTGAACCTAAATGACATGATATGCAAGTGAATGACTAGAAAATTATACTAAAATGCAAAGAAAACTAGGCTAAATATAAGACACATCTACTCCCCCAGACTTGCCTTTTACTTGCCCTCAAGCAAACGAAGACAATCATCTAAAGAAGAGGTTGAGACCAGGAATTGAAAACCATAGACCAAGTTGATTAAATGTTAAGCTCTCCAAGATGATAATTCTAAGATGCATTAAGTGTCAAGTTTACTCAAAAATCTAACTATACTCATCAAAGCTCAACCTAAGTCCAACTTCAACCTACACCTGCATTCAAATTAGCTAAGCCTTTTGACATTCAATTAAGATCAGAACCGTGGATCACATAATGCAAAGCAACATGAACTTGTTTGGCTAGGGTAAAGGTCAAGAGATAAAAATGATCTCATCTTCCATAGGGTACAATGCTTAATACACAAGGATCACTCAAGAAAAGAAACGAGCTTTGGGATAATGGTAAAGGTCTAAGCCAACCTATGCATACAAGAGTAGACTCTCATCTACCATTCCCATGCCAAATTGACTTAAATCCTAAAGCTACACTAAACCAAATTGATCCTAAATTTCTACCATTCTCTCACAAGGATAACTCTTTTAAACAAACCTTTTTGGATCAACGTTTCCTTTTAAGCTTCATTTTTTTCTAAGGAGAGGGGTTTAAACACTTGGACATCTAGCGGGTTTGGTTTTCTTAGACTTATGGTTCAACTCTTTTTGAATCCTTTTTTATTCTAATCTTTTATTTTTTATTCCCTTGAACCACTTAACCATTCTTATGCTTCCAAAAGCCTTTACTAAACCCTTTTGACAATAACTTTCATTACCCTTTCTCTCCTAATCCTTCTTTGAACATTCGGTACAAACACACTCTCACCCAAAATTAAGTCCCCACCTAGTCCTATTTGGTCCAAAAATCGTGAACTAAAACTACATGAGAGACCACCCTTGTCAGCTCTAACCTAACACTATATTCCAGGCTCGTTCCCAAAAATGGGCCTAAATTCACACACAAACATATGCATTGGCTTGAATGAAAGCTAGGCTAAGGTGTGGAGACTAATTCACAATGTGAACTAGCTACTTGAGCAACAAAGAGTGGCAAAATGATTAAAGATGCTCAAATATGTGCGATGCAAAGTGTGATAATTAATTGTCAAAATTAGGTTCCAATAAGCAAGGCTTAGCTTCAAATCGCAGCAAGTTTCAATCAAAGAGAACAAAGAATCAAACATTCCAAGCGTGGTTCAACCTTAATTTCAACTAACAACCAAAGCATCAAACAATTAGCATCTATGGTGTTGAACTTAGCAAATCAATAAATTAATCTACAAGTGGTAATCAAATTCCCATGCAAACCTAAAAGGAACTAAGACTCAATTCTAAAGCAAATGATATGTAAATGCAACTATATACTATGCTTGTTTTTGTTCTTTTCGAAATTTTTTAATGAAAAATCAGAAAATGACCCAAGAAATATAAAACAACAAAATTAAAAACATCATTAGCCACTAGGTTCCTTCCCCCGGACTTATGTCTCTCTGTCTCGGTAAGATAACAAGCTCAAAGAAGGAAGACCTTAAACACAAAAACAAAAATGCAAAAGAAAAAACTATGTACAAAAGTAGCGATTGGTACCCTTTTCAATGTCGGAGGGTTGTCCATTGTCTTGTGGACATGGACATCATTATTTTTCTCTCCAATAAAGGTTGTGTAAGATCGGTTAGGTGGATCATCATAGCAACACTCCTCATTATAGTAGTCTTGACAAATCGCTGCTTCCTCCTCATCCGACATGCAGTCATATAGTTCTTCAATCGTTGGTAATTTCCAATAATCCGGATGAATCGGTGTGCCAATGCGAACTTGATAATTCATATTAGCTTGTGGGGAGATAGTTGGCTTGGTGGCAGATTTTTCATTTGGAAGCGCTTCCGAAGTTGGACTTTTCACCCTCCATTGGTTGGTTTTAGAGTTTTGTGGTGATTGGTTTTGAGCTTTTGGTGGCATTGTCCCTACAATGTAGTAAAATCGAAATGTAATTCTATAATAAATGGATTGTAATGTGTTGTCATATGAGCAAGATAAGCACAATTCAACACTAAGACAATCCTTAAACGATGAAGTGCAAGCTCAAAAATCAAAACTCAATCAAAGCTTATTATGAAAATAAGGGGTTGAAAAGTCAACCAAAAAGTCAACAATCCTCACCAAGCAAATTGTTTCCAAACTCGAAAATTTTTGCAAGAATTTAAGAGCTAATTCCATTAAGTACACTCAATTCAACCCAAGTACCCAAAAAGGAAATTAATCAATCATTATCTACTCATTTTCCCAAAAATGTTTCTTAAAATAGCATAGTTTTCCTCCTCAAGAACCCTAATTAGAAATTGTTCAAAATCGACCAAGAAATTTATGAATTTAAGCTCTCAACAAGTAACCCAAGAAATTTCTAGCAAGATCTAAACTCAACAACCCAAAATTAAGCTCAAAACTCAAGGGAAAGTATATCTAAAATTTCAAACCTTGAACTTTAATGGAAAAGAGGGTAGAGAATTCATACATTTTTGTTGTGTAGAATGTAATTGAACTTGGGAACTTGGAATAAGATGAAAAGTTTCTTGATTCAAAGATGAAAGAAATCGAAAAATGTTTTGAAAAGATCTTGGTTTTTTGGAGAAAAGTTTTGAAAATTTTGAGAGCAACTTCTTTTTGAGAGAGAAAATGGTGAGAAGATATTTTAGAGAAATGGATAAGGTTTGTCCTAGTGGGAGGGAAAACATACTTTGGCCTTTGTTTTAAAAAATTAAGAATTTTTTTTGGGTCAAATCTCATGGGTCTCGCTCAACACTTCTGGCTACGTGAGTCGCGAGTTTGATGGCTGTCCTTTGTTCTCGGTCGAGGCCCCTACCCGTTGTGGTCGCGGGATGTATTGGGTTACATCCACGAACTTCCCTCGGTCCAACCCGCGGTCTGCTTTTGGCGAGAAGGCATGCATATCTGCCGCGGCTTCATTTAGGTATGGTCGCGGGATGTTTTGGAACTAGATCCGCCAGATTTCCCCGGCGCAACCTGCCTTGGTCGCTGGATGATATTTATGCATTTTACTCATTTTAGCTTCATAGTTTGCATATGTTTGCATTCACTCACGTTCCATACTATGCATTTTAGAGTCCCATTAGGATCATTCTTACATTTGCATAGCATTTTGAGCATTTCAAGAACAATGGAGCGTTTTGAGCATTTTGGAGCAGAACAAGCCAGAAGACAGCAAGTTAGGCCTGAAACTGAAGAGTTGAAGCTTAAACCTCAAAACTGAAGATTTTGCAAGCCAAGTTGATAGACCTTGCCTAGCACACTCGCCATGCACTGGCGAGTTGGACATTCAATCTGAGGCAGAAACCAGATTTTTGGAGCACTCGCCACTTGCACTCACCATACACAGGCGAGTGCAAGCCATTTGCATCATTTGAGCCTGAAGCTGGACCCTCTGACTCGCCACTTGCACTTGCCATCCACCTTGAAGCAATACGCACTAACTTTATTTATTTTGACCGACTTTACTTTTTTGTTGACTCAATTTAGGGCTTCTATGTTTTAGCCCTATAAATACTCTTGTTTTAGTGAAAAAACGGGAATCGAAGTTTAATCTAGTTTTTGCCTCTTTTGGCTAAACCCAGAATTCTCTCTGTTCTTTTCTTATTTTGTTCTTGCTGTTCTTATGAAATTCATGATTTCTGCTTGAATCTCGCTTTAGGTTGGTTAGATTTTGTTTGTCTTTATTTTCTGTTTCTGCTTATGTTTTATGTTGCTATGCTAGAGGCTGCGCATCTATCCATGGATAGTGAGTAGTCTGTTCTGGGTTTTGTGAGGAGATGAAGTAGATCTATGTTGTTTTCTGGGTTCTTGGTGTTTATGCTTGAATACTGTCATAGGTTGTGCTAGATTGTTTGATCTTCATGCTTATTTTGACTTGATTACTTAAAGTTTGATTCGTACGCTATCTCACCCAGAAGGTGTTCGATGATATGCTTGGCTTAGGTTCAGTTTAGGACTGATGCATTATGGCCCAAGGGATTGGATGTTCAGAGCGTCAGTTAGTCTTGTAGGATAGGCGTGTTAGTGCCAGTTTGGGCGTGTGATCACCAAGGGATTGGGTTAGGTTGCGCCTGAACTGAGATTTCATGACCACGGGAGTGGCTTGTTTACCTTAGTATGTGGATTCGTTTCTTGCTTGTTTAGGTTGTTAGATAAAACCTTAACCCAGATTTCAACTTAGTTCATTGACTTCACTCTCCTCACAAGCCCATCTTCACCTTATTATTGCAACTCGCCGTTACCTCTATTCTGTTCACTCTGTTTCTGCATTTTTACTCAGTTTCTGCTTCTGCATTAGATGTATTTTAGCCATGCCTGTTTTATGCTAGCCAATTGTATGCCATGCCTGTTTTTCATGTTTACTTAGTTTTTGCATTTTAAGTTGATTGTGACAGAATCACTTCCATTCACTGTATCACTGAATTGGCTTGAACTAGATAGCTATCCATACCCTAAATGCTAACAGCTCACTTTGGTTCGACAATCTTATATATTATAAGGATTTGATAATGTGACGTAAAAAAGCCTTGTTATCACTAGACCCGTTCAATTCCCACAAGCTTCATGTCGAACTCATCCTCGAGTTGCATTGGTCGAGGTTCTGTTGGTTTCGGCCAACTCTTGGTCGAGAATGTGTGGTGCCGTAGCCGACGTTCCCGAACTTGTGGTGAAAGATCATGGCTAATCCTCCATTCTCCAAGCGTCCTTAGTTGATCTTCTTTGATTTCTTGTGTCTGATCTCAACCTATCCACAAACTCACCAAGAACTTAACCACAATTTGACAAAAATAAGGGAAGTAAAAGCATTATATACAAAGGATACAATACGATTGCCTCCCAAGTGCGCTTGTTTAAAGTTTCGAGGTCGACTTTGGTAATTCACTTTTTATGCAGTGTTAGGATCAGATATTGGAATCTTCTCCGCTATCATGTCATGAGAATTAGAAAGATAGGCCTTCACTCGGTGTCCATTAACCATAAACTCTTCTCCGTAGGAATTAAAAAGCACAACCGTTCATAATGAAAAACCTCTTTAACTTCAAACGGCCCGAACCAACGAGACTTAAGTTTTCCCGGGAAAAGTTTCAACCGAGAGTTAAACAATAGAACCTTGTCTCCTTTCTTAAACTTCCTTTTCACAATCTTCTTGTCATGAAAGGCCTTGGTCTTTTCCTTGTAAATCCTTGAGCTCTCATAAGCATCTCTACACATTTCGTCAAGTTCTTCCAATTGGATTAATCTTCTTTCCACGGCCGGTTTTAAATCGAAGTTCAACAACTTGATGGCCCAATTGGCCTTGTATTCTAACTCTACCGGGAGATGGCAAGTCTTTCCATATGGCATGTTGAATGGTGTAGTACCTAATGATGTCTTGTATGCCGTCCGAGAAGCCCAAAATGCATCATTCAACTTCCTTAGCCAATCCTTCAAAGCTTTTTGTGCTATCTTTCTCAAGATCTCTTTAATTTGTCAGTTCGAGACTTCAACTTGTCCCAAAGTTTGAGGATGGTAAGGAGTTGCAACCTTATGCCTAACACCATATTTCTTCAAGAGACTCTCAAAGACCTTATTGATGAAATGGCTTCCTCCATCACTTATAACAACCCTTGGAACCCCGAACCTTGGAAAGATAATCATTTTAAACAACTTGATCACAACCTTAGCATCATTAGTCAGACTTGCCATTGCTTCAACCCACTTAGATACATAATCAACCGCATCTAAGATTTAGGCATTACCATAGGAAGATGGGCAAGGTCCCATAAAGTCGATTCCCCAAACATCAAAAATCTCAACCTCTAAAATAAAACTTTGAGGCATCTCTTGTCTTCTCCCAATATTACCTTGGCGTTGACACTCATCACATCTTGAGATAAAATTTTGAGCATCTCCAAACATTGAATGCCGCCAAAAACCGGCTTGAAGGACTCTTATCACTGTTTTGAACGTCGCTAGATGACCACCATAACTAGAACCGTGGAAATGAAATAGAATCCCTTGAACTTCTTCTTCCGCAATACACCTTCTATAAAGCCTATCTTTACCTTGCCTATAGAGGTATGACTCATCCCAATAGTAGCGACTAACATCCTTGAAGAACTTCTTCTTATCATACCTATCAATATTAATCAGCTCAACTCCGCAAGAGAGGTAGTTTACTACATCCGTATACCATGGACCACTTTCCTTCAACTTTTCCATGGCTGCAACTTCTTTCGTTATTTCGGTTGTAGCTATGATTGCTTGGATAAATGATACATGTTTTTCTCAAAGTGAATCCTCTATTGGCACATCGTCATCAATCAATAGCCTTGAAAGGTGATCCGCAACTCCATTTCCAATCTCTTTCTTGTCGATGATCTCCACATCAAACTCTCAAAGCAATAAAATCTATCTTAACAACCTCGGCTTAGCATCTTTCTTCATCATCAAATATTTCAATGTCGAGTGATCGGTGTAGACAATCACTTTTGATCCAACAAGGTAAGTGATATACATGTTCTTCTCAAAGTGAATCGTTTATTGGCACATTGTCATCAATCCGTAGCCTTGAAAGGTGATCCACAACTCCATTTCCAATCCCTTTCTTGTCGATGATCTCCACATCAAAATCTCGAAGCAATAAAATCCATCTTAACAACCTCAGCTTAGCATCTTTCTTCTTCATCAAATATTTCAATGCCGAGTGATTAGTGTAGACAATCACTTTTGATCCAACAAGATACATGATATACGTTCATTTTACCCCATTTTAGCTGCACAATTCATACCCATTTGCATTCATTCTCATTGCATCTTCTGCATTTTAGAGTCCTTTTAGGCTTGCACTACATTCATTTTGCATACACGTTGCATTTGGAGCATCTTAGGTACCTTTGAGCCTATTTGGAGCATCCTGGAGTGGATTTGGCACAAAGACTGCAAGGATCAGCTTAAACTCGCCTAGTGACCAGCATAGCTGAGCAGAGTGAAGAGTGCCAGTATCCTGAAGGCCAGAGTTCAACTCGTCAGATTGAAGAGTACCAGTATCCTGAAGGCTGAAGACTCAAGCTCGCCTGAAGACCAGAGAGTGCAGCCAAGACAAACCAAGCTAAACTGCAAATTGAAGTGAACTCACCAGGAGACCAGCGAGCTGAGCATATTGGAAGTGACTAAAGCTGAATGCTGTAACTCATCACTCTAACTCACCAGTAAGCAGTGAAACAGCATCAACCGACTTCATTATTTTGACTGACCTTATCTTATGTTGACTCAGACTAGGGCTTTATTTTAGGGATCTATAAATACCCCTTAGAACAAAAAACGTAGTAACCTAGTTTTTACTCTTTTTGGCTAGACATGAAGCAGTTTTCTTTTAGTTTTTGCTACTTTCATGTTGAATCTCTTTTGATACAATGAAAATTTGAGTTTGTTTCTTTGATTGAATCTTGTTTATCTTTCTTTCCTCTTTCTAATTTTGCTCTTTATTTCATTTTCTGGGTTTATGCAATTGTTCATAGTTGGTGAGTAGATTCCATAAGGGTTCTTGAGGAAATGAGTTAGATTAGTGCAGATCTATGGAATTCCAGGCTTGCTTAAGGGTATTCATGTTTAAATCTCTTCAGTTTAGGTGGTCTTCATGCTTATTCCAACTTAGCTACTTGGAATATGATGTTAGGCTTTCATACACTTAGTAAGTGTTTCATGATATGCTTGAATGAGCTTAGTTCTGAGATTTACATTTTTAGCCTAAGAGATTGGTTGTCTAGAGTGTTTATTGGCCTGAATAGATTGTTTTTTCATGCCAATCTGAGTGTGAAATCACCACAGAGATTTGGGTTAGGTCACACTTGGATTGAGATGTCTTGATCATGAGAATGGCTTGATTGTTTCTTATTGAATCTATTGCCTAGAGATCAGCTTATTAGGTTGTTAAGCAAGCTATTGGAATCCCTAGTGAAGCGTTAGTCATTGATCTCACTCCTCCAGAACCTCAATTTTTATTTTGTCTTTTTACCTTGTTCGTTGCTTTGTTTAGTTTCCACTTCTCTGTTTCCTTATGTTCAGTTTTTTGTTCCATGTTATAGCTCTATTTTCTACTACTTTGTTTTGCATCTTGCTTATTTGTGATTGTGACAGAATCATTATTTTAGGATTGGCTTGGATTAGCTTAATTTATTGCAGTCTTTAGTGTTAGCAACACATTTGTTGGTTCGATAACCCTTTATGCTACAGGGATTTGATAGCTGGGTGTAAAAAAAACCTTGTTATCAGTAAAACTGGAAATTTTCGAATGCAAAACAACCACAAGAAATTCTTTCTCCGTTGTTGCATATTTCATTTGAGCATCATCAACGGTTCTACTTGCATAATAAATCACATGAAGTTTCTTATCTTTCCTTTGATCCAAAACAGCTCAAACCGCGTAGTCACTAGCATCGCACATGATTTCGAAAGGCAAATTCCAATCCGGGGCTTGCACAATTAGAGCACTAACCAAGGCTTCCTTGAGTTGCATAAAGGGCTTATTACATTCCTCATCAAAGCTAAGCTCAACATCTTTGAATATAAGTCATGTTAAGGGCCGAGCAATCTTTGAAAAATCCTTAATGAATCGACGATAAAATCCGGTATGTCCCAAAAAGCTTCGGATTCCCTTAACCATAGATGGTGGCAACAAACTCTCAATTATCTCAATTTTAGCCTTATCCACCTCAATCCCCTTGCTAGATATCCGATAACCAAGCACAATACCATCTCGAACCATAAAGTAGCATTTTTCCCAATTTAAAACCAAATTGGTGTCTTCACACCGTTGTAAAACCCTACATAAATTGGACAAGCAAGCACGAAAGCAAGAACCATACACAGAAAAATCATCTATGAAAACCTCCATTACTTCCTTAATCAAATCCGAGAATATAGACAAAATACACCGTTGGAACGTGGCTGGTGCGTTACATAATCCGAATGGCATCCTCCGATAAGCAAATGTACCATAAGGACACGTAAATGTTGCCTTCTCTTGATCATTTGGTTGAATCGGTATTTGGAAGAACCCCGAAAATCCATCTTAAAAGTAATAATATGAATGATTAGCTAGCCTTTCTACCATTTGATCTATGAATGGTAATGGAAAATGATATTTCTTAGTGTTAAAGTTCAGCTTAATCCGTGCACATTCTATGTCTAGTTGCTATCCTAGTAGGAATCAATGATTCCCGCATCTAGATGTTTGGGAATCTCATTCCTCACCACATCCTTTAAGTTAGGATTTAACCTTCTTTGTGGCTCAATGAAAGTCCTTAATTTTTCTTCTAAATGGATTCTATGAACACAAAGTTCTTGAGAAATCCCCTTAATATCATCTAATGAATATCCTAGGGCCTTTCTAAACTTTCTCGATTCCCCAAACAACAAGTCAACCTCATTATCATCTAATTCATCATTTATAATGACCGGGTAAGTAGAGTTTATTCCAAGAAAAGCGTACCTTAGCCCTTTTGGTAATGGTTTGAGCTCCAATTTTGGTGCTAAAAGTTCACTCCATGGATCCTCATTGATACCTTTACCCTTATCATTCGACTCATCATTCGAATTAGATTCCAACTCTAATGGCTTAGTCTCACAAGAGAGCACCTCACAAGAATCGAGTATACCCTCGTATTTCTTACTATCAAAGCTCAAATACCTAAATTCCCCCTTCTTCATTGTTAAGGTGACTTGCAATTGATCTTTTATATTCAACTCCTCATTCATATCACCCTCTAACAAATCCAAAGTTTTGATCATGAAACATTGTTTTCCCACGTCCGACTTGTCCATTATCCTTTTGATATCAAAGTTCACAATTGAGTCACCAAGTTGCAAACCAATTCATCCCCTTGTACAATCTATCAATGCTCCGGCAGTCGCAACGAAAGGTCTTCCTAAGATAAGTGGATCAGCCGGTTCTGCATCCATCTCCAACACCACAAAATTGGTAGGAAAATCGAAATCACCAACCCACAAAGGTAAATCCTCAACTATGCAAACCAGAATCCAAACTGAACGGTTGGCCAATACCAGTGATATCCGACACTTTTGGAAGGAAGTAATTCCAATTCTCTTAGCAACCGTGAGAGGCATAAGGTTCACACTTGATCCCAAATCACACAAATAGTTAGGGAATTTTGAAGTCCCTAAAGCACATGGTAGAGTGAAACTACCTGGATCCTCAAGCTTTTTAGGTAAGTCTCTCTTGATGATTGCACTACATTGATAGCTCATCATTACCATCCCTTCTTCCATCTTTTTTTTGTTGGTTACTAAGGCTTTCAAAAATCTTGAATAAGCCGGATTTGTCCTTATCACGTCCATAAAAGACATCATGACCGTAATTCCATCCATTAGCTCCATAAAATTATCTCTTTGCTTAGCCAAGATTTGTTTCTTGAAACTCCCCGGGAATGGCAACTTAGGTTCATAAGGCAGTGGCTCATACTTCCTTGCCTTCTCAAGAAAATCATCTTTCTCCTCACCCTTCTTTTCGATCGGTTTCTTAGCCTCCTCAACAACCTTACTTTCACTTATCAAGACTTCTTTTAAATCAACAACTCCATCTTCTTTCTCGACCAGTTCTTTATCTTTCTCACTTACACTACTCTTAGGTGATAACTCCTTACCGCTTCTAAGTGTGATAGCCTTGCAATAAGCCTTACGAGAAACTTCCAATTTCCTTGGGGAGGTAGGAACCGGTCTTGAACTAGTCGAAGCTACTTGTGAAAGTTGATGATTAAGATCCTTTAAGTGAGAATAGATGTCTTCAACTTTAGCTTGTGATTTGGTGTGACTAACTTCAACCTTATGCTCAGTCTTGTCTAATCTCTTGGTCACGTCAAGTTGACTCCTTGCTTGGCCCTCCATAATTTGTTTCATCATATTTTTAGTCTCGCCTAATTCACTCACTTGAGATGGGTGAGAGTTCGCTTGGTATGGAAGGGCACTTCCTTGAATTTGCAAAGGTGGATTGAATTTAAATTCGGATGCGTACATGTCCATGAGACTCATTACTTGTCCTTCTCCTCTAAAACGCCAAGAGTTATCATTAGATGCTCTAGGTGCATAATTTTAACCTTGGTTGAAGCTTCGACTTTGATACCTTCCTTGGTTCCCCAAATAACTACACTCCTCTTGGAACAAGTCATTATCCTCCATGACCGAACCTTGAGAACCTGGATGACTAATTTCAACATCATCAACAAAATTCAGCTCTTTTAGACTTAGAAGAAATACTTGACTCAACTTGTCAATCTTTGCATTTAGCTCCTTGAAACGTTGGCTATCTAAATTCAACTCTTTGGTGCTTATGTCATCTTCGCCTCCATAGCTTGCTTCACTTTGAGCCATGTTTTATATCAATTGCCCACCTTGCACCTCCGTTAGACTTGAAAAGTTCCCATAACTAGCCGTGTCTAAGGCTCTCCTATAATGCTCACGTGTACCTCGATAAAATATCCCAAGCAAATTTCCCTTTGGAAGTCCAAGATGTGGGCAGCAACGAATGTACTCCTTAAGCATTTCCCATGCCTCATACAAGTTCTCGTTGCTTTGTTAAGCTTGAGATATCATTCATAAACTTAGCCGTTTTTTGCTTCAGATAGAACTTGGTGATAAACTCTTTCTTCACCATATCCCATGTTGATACTAACTTGGATGAAATGTTTCTTTCCCATTGAGAAGTCTTGTTACCAAGTGACCATGGGAAGAGTATCATCTTGATCGCATCCTCATGAACTCCATTCATCTTCACTGTTCTACGTAGCCTTTCAAATCGGTCCAAATGGTCCAACGGATCTTCAAGAGGCAACCATTGTATTGTTGGTTTTGTGCCATGTTGATCAAACTTGATTTCACTTCGAAGTTGTTGGCAGCAATGGTCGGAGTTGGTATTCCATACCAGACTTCTCTAAGATTTGGCTCATCAAAAGCCCCAACTAGCCTAGCATTGGCCGGAGGTGTCTCAAAACCGGGAGGTCTATTTTGTGCTCCCAATCCATTCACATGTCTATGTGGAGGTACTTGTTCAACTGGAGGAACTCCTAATTTCTCCATCCCTAACCAATGAAGGTGATCCTCTCGCTTTTTCAACCGTCTTTCGTTAGCCAACCTTCTATGAGATCTTTCTAAAGCAAGTATATCCGGATTCTCAAGAATGGGTCCTTGTGAACGCCAAAGTTGCATACACCTACAAGAAAGAAAACAAGAAGAAACATACGACAAGACAAAAGCAAAATAGCAAAGTAACCAAACTCTAGTCTCAACTAGAACTTAAAACCTAATGGCAACACTAAAACTCCCCAGCAATGGTGCCAAAATTAATGTGCTGCATTTTGTTGTGGTGGCAAACAATCAATTTAAATCAACAAATACACAACAACTATGAGGTTGTATGTACTTGAGGTTCGAATCCCACAAAGAGTTTAAGGTCACACAATAGGAATGCAAAGTTCTATGTTAATCTAGAGTGATCAAAATGTGAATGATGCGGAATTAAAATAAGAAACAAACAAAAGCAAGAAACAAGCAAATGCAATTACTCTTAACCATACCAACAAGCAAAAACAACAAGATGAAATAAAAGCAATGCAAATGAAATGAGACGGCAAATGAAAATATGATAAAGGCGAATGATCTAGGCAATGGCAATCAAACTAAGAACAAGGCAGATGAGTGAATGATGCAACAAAGAATTCATTAATGCACCACCTAGGGCATGGAACACAACAATCATAGCAAGACTAGCCTACTCTCATGGCACAAATCACTAAGAGAAATGACCCAACTAAACTCTCATTTGTTAGATCAAGACTCCCAAATGCTTTACAATCAAGTCCACTAAGACCAATCTCTCCCATAATATCATCTCTCGAAGGCTATGGAGAAAGATCCCTAAAATAGGCTATCGGGAATTTCATCGAATACCTCTCGGCCGATGATTTTCCAAGCATTTAAATTCAAGTGATCAAGTTGAATCTAGCATTAAGACTACCTAGATATGAGGTTCTAACAATCCTAAGCATCAATCAATCATTACCGAGTCATATATCTAGCCAAAACCTAAATCATTCTAGATGACTACTCACTCATTCTAAAATCGAAATCAAACATGTATGGAAAGCAAAGCATAATGAAAATGATTAGATAAATAAACAAGACATTCTTAATAAGATTAAGAAATGACCCAAAAATATGGATCATCCAAGAGGATCTCAATGTTTGATTCTCAATCACCTTGAAAGATGTTCTTAAGAAAAATGAGAGAAAAACTTAGTTAGATCTATAAACTTAGGAGAATTAAAAGCATAATATGTTTGTTGGTCCATCCATGTATTTATACCTCTTGGGATTAGGGTTTTAAGCAACTTAAATTAAACCAAAGAAAACCGGGATAAACCAGTTTTTAACCAAAAAGTCAACTAAAGTGACCTGGTGGTTTATGTCCTTGGGTCATGCGGGTAGAGGGTTGGTCGAGAATGTGAGTAATTCGGATGTCGCGGGTCGAGAAGATGTGGGCCCATGGTCGAGAGTTATGTCCGGACGGGTTGAGAAAAGATGCTCGCGGTCGAGGAAATGTGTCATGCGGTCGAGGCAAAGGGAAGACGAGGTCTCTGGATACATCCGTGTGCTTCTGTCTGATCTGCGGGATGTCCATCGGGTACGACCTCGGGACGTACAGGTCGAGAAGCCTTCATGCGGTCTAGCCTAGCTTCCCACGATCGATGCTTTTGCGTCCCACGGTCGAGGTTTTCCTCCGGCAGCCAATGCTCTCGGTCAAGCGGATCGCGGACGGCCTTTGTAATCCTCTTCGGATCGCGGCTTTGATTCGCTGGCCGTGGCCGACCTTCAACTCCTTAGCCATTTTCCAAGCTTTACTCCAAGCATTCTCCTTCTTGAGTGTAAATCCAGTCCCCATGCATCCAACCTCCTCATTTGAGCTCCTATATCCATAGTATAGGGCTCCAATCACCTAAAAAGATTGAAAAACAAGAAAATATGCAAATTAAAGGTCTAAGGACTCTAATGCATGAAAATGACCCTAAGTGAACCTAAAATGACATGATATACAAGTAAATGACTAGAAAATTATACTAAAATGCAATAAAAACTAGGCTAAATATAAGAAACATCATTATCATCAGAGATTGCACCTCCTCAATCTTCTGCATTAAACGATTCTTATTGGCGTTAACATTACCGAATACTTCTCTGTTCCATTTGCGAAGCTATTGTTGTAAACCAACGAGGGCTTGCAGAGTAGATATTCTGCTATTCTAAGACTGATCAAGAAGTTCTTGGAATCCATCATGTTTGAGCCAAGCTGCTTCAAGCCTGAAAAGTCTACGACTTGGATCCCGATGGACATTCGGTGACAACTGCACATACATAGTGGTGTGGTCAAAAGGAAAAAAAGGGAGATGTCCTACCGAAGCATCTTACCACTTTAATCTCACTTCAGGACAACAGAAAACCTGGTTAAATCTCTTAGCTATATACGAATTTTCCATATGGCCATGACGGCATGTGAATCTATTTCCCTTAAATCCAATATCAATGAGAGACAAATGATTAATCCACTCACTGAACACAACTGAATCAGACAACAACCTCCCATTACCACAAATTCTCTCGACCAACCAGCTCTACCCATGTGGTCGAGTTAGACGATTCCAAAGGATTTTGTTCACTTTTTATTTTGGAATTTTTTTTTAAGTTTAGTGGGGTAGGAGTATAAATACTCCTCTTATGTCACTTAAACAACAATCCTTGTTTTGGACTCTAATGCATGAAAATTTTCATCCATTTTCACTCTTTGTAGTTTCCGAGCAAAACTTTTTTCTTATGAATCTTTAATGCGATTCATGTTCTCTTTCAATCTTGTTTATCATTTCCTTCTTAGTTTTCTGATTATGTTGTCCATTTTGATTTCTACTTTTTTTGTTTCCTTAATGATTTATAAGTAGATTGTTTAGTGTTCTTGAGGAAATGGTTTGATTAGTGTGGATCTTAAGTTTTTTAGGTTGGTTAAGGGTAGATTAACGTATGTCTCTTGGTGTTGTTAATCCTCATTTCTCTTTGATCAATGAAATCTGTTCTTATACATTTTAGCACCCAAAAGGTGTTTGATAAAATGTCTAGTTGAAACATCTCAGAGATTTACATTCTTAGCTCAAGAGATTGAATGTATAAGGTGTTTTGTTCGCTAGATTAAGTTGTTTCCTCATGCCAGATTGGTTGTTAAACGCTTATGATGATAGTGTTTGTTGATAGTTTTTCTGAGATTGTTTGTCATGAGAGTGAATTCAATAGTCTACGAACTTAATGCATAGAGATCCGCTCTATTTGATTTTTGTCAAGTAACTTAGTAGACTTCAGTGATCCACTAATCCATGATTCGCACTCCTCAGGAACCCTCTTTATAATCCCGCTGTTTAGATTTCTGCTCTACTTACGTGCTGTTTAGATTTCTGCTCTACTTACTTGGTGTTTAGATTTATGTTCGTTATCTTGCTGTTTAGATTTCTGTTATGCTTATCTGTTGTTTCTTTTTGTTATCTTCTTGTTTAAACTGCTCATTTAGGTTGTTAGAAAATCATCTCATGTAATTAGCTTGAATTAGATAACTTTGATCATATTCTAATTGCATAGCTGCTCACCATTTAGTTCGATAGCCTATTATACTACAATGATTTGAACTGTGTAATAAGTATTTGAAACTGAGTAAAATCTTGTTATTAAATTGGCATCGTTGCCAATTGGGTGTTTGTAAGATACATTTAGGATTTTAGACTTTCAGAGATCAAGTTCCTTTTGCTTACTGATTTATCACTAACCTATGGTTCTACCTATGTCGTTCTGTTTCAGGTGATTTCATAACTTTCTTACTCAGTTCCATCATCCCGCTCGAGTTAGTTCTCTTGTTGTATACAGACACATTCCAAAGGCAGTCAGAACCTTCTCAGTTTTCTCGACAACATTGACTAACTTCCACATGAGTTGAGAGAGCAGAGAAATCGCTTCCATAGTGAACAAGACAATTCAGTAGGAATGGATCCCCCACAAGTGTCAAACACAGAAGCACTTCCTATTCTAGGTGCTCATCAGAGGAGGCCAAGAACAATTGGAGCAGGAGATGCACCAAACAGTCACACCCAGTAACATGGGACTGTTCCTCCCGCTATTTAGAACAACAACTTCGAGATCAAGAGTAGTCTAATCTCCATGATTCAAGGGAACAAATTTCATGGACTGCCTTTTTTCTGAAGATCTTTTTGGTCATCTTGATGAATTTGAAAGGTTGTGTGGGCTGACAAAGATAAATGGGGTTAGTGACGATGCTTTCAAGCTGAGGTTATTCCCATTCTCTCTTGGGGACAAGACACATATTTGGGAGAAGCATTTACCTCAGGATTCTATCACCTCATGGGATGAGTGCAAGAAGGCTTTTCTTGCTACGTTATTCTCCAATTCTAGAATTGTAAAAATCTACAAAGTGATTTCCAACTTTGTGTAACATAATTCTGAATCTTTTTCTGAAGCTTGGGAGCGATTCAAGACCTATAAAGCGTAGTACCCTCACCATGGTTTCAACACCAAATCTCTACTTAGCACCCTCTACAGAGGTGTTCTCCCTAAGTTTCAAATGCTCTTGGACACATCGAGCAATGGCAACTTCCTTAAGGACATTGATGATGGTTAGGACTTAGTGGAGAATCTTGCTTAAGCAGATGGCCAATACAACGAAGATTATGATAGGAGTGTGAAAGGTACAGCTGAATCTAATATAGTGAGAAGAAAGGAGATTAAAGCTCTAAATGAGAACTTGGATAAATTGCTCTTGGTACATAAGAAACAAGTCAACCTTGTATATGAAGAAGAACATGTTCAGGAAGAGGAGGATGATCAGGTTGAAAAGGTTAGTTTTATGTAGAAACAATGAGGAGGTTACAAGCAATACAATAACTACAAGCAGAATCTAAACCTCTCCTACTTGAACACCAATGTTGCTAATCCCCAATACCAAGTTTACCCACCCAAACCCCAACTAGTTCAGACAAAAGTTTATGTGCCAAAGCAACAATACCACCAGAATTCTTAGCCAGCTCCAATCGTACCACTTCGGTATGTAGCACAAGCTCAGCCGCCTACTCAACACGCTCTAGAGGTTAGGGATTTACTCCAATAGATTCTCAAGGGTTAGACAACTATAACTACTGAGTTGACAAAGAAATTTGCTAAAGTTCACACTAAGATAGATGCATCTCACAATGATCTCAATTACAAGTTTGAGACATTGAATGCCAAAATCAAGTATCTCGAGAGTCAACAAGCATCCTCCACTAAGGACTATGTGATTCAAGAATGAGAAAATAGTCAGAACAAAATTCAGCTTTAAATCTCCATTCTAAAAGGCACACTCGACCGTCTCACTCGTTTGGACAGTGGTCGAGTTTAGCCAGCTCCTGCAGAAAATGTCACTCTTGACACCACACTCGACCAGGTTACTTGATCTGTTGGTGGTCGAGTGACGCCTTCTACGGCTAAAAAATCTAAATCTTTAAAGGAAAATAAAAGGTTGAGTGCCACCTCCATACAAGCTTCAATTTCCTTTCCTGGACGGTTCAAGAAGAAACTTACTAAAAAATATAAGGGTCTCTTTGATAAGCAGATGAAAAAGATTGAGTTGAAGATACCTATCTTCGATGCCTCCACACTTATGCCTCCTAATCAAAAGTTATTAAAGGAAGCTATTAAAGAAAGAACCAAGGAAGTAGAGGGTGTGGGCGTAGAGACACATGACTGCAGTTCCATCATACAGAGGAGAGTAGTGCAAGCGAAGCTAGAGGACCCTGGGACATTCACTTTACCATGCTCATTGGGTCGTTTAGAATGGTTTGTCTCAGTTTACTTTGCTTCAATTTAAGTTGTTTCAAAACCCTAATTCCAAAGGGTATAAATACGTGGATGGACACACAAACACAAAAAAGCCTTGAATTTTCCTAAGTTTTTAGATTCATATAATAGTTTTCTCTCATTTTCTCAAGAACACTTTGAAAGAGATTTGAGAAGAAACATTGGGATCATTTTGGATGACCCATCTTTTTGGGTCATTTCTTAATCTAATTAATAATATCTTCTTTATTTCTCTTGTCTTTTTCATTATGCATTGCTTTTCTTCCTTGTTTATTTTCAATTTCAATATGAGTATTAGTGAGTAGTCTTCTAGAATGGTTTAGGTTGTGGCTAGATCTAGGGTTTGGTGATGATTGATTGATGTTCAGGATTGTTAGAACCTCCTATTTAGGTAGTCTTAATGCTTAACTCTCTTTGATCACTTGAGTTTTGTTGCTAGGAAAATTATTATCGCCCGAGAGGTGTTCGATGAAATTCCTGAACGCCTATTTTAAGGTTCTTTCTCCATAGCCTTCGAGAGATGATGTTATGGGATTGAATAGTTGATGTCTCTCATATTAAGCCTAGTTATCATCTCATATTAGCATCATTTTTTATTCTTTTAGTTGCATGTCATTTTAGAGTCATTTTGTGTCTAGTTGTGCATTATAGTCATTAGGACATGCATTTGCATATTTTTGGTGTTTTTTAGTATTTTAGGTGATTGGAACCATGAACTAAGGAGAATGGAGCAAAAATGAAGAATTTGGATGCAAGAGGTTTGGACAATGCTTAGGAAGGGAGGAGAATTGGAAAAAAAAGAGATTGGATGAAGGGCTAGCCGCGGCCGCGACCGTCCCGCGACCTGCATAGGTCGTGCGTACGTACATACGTCCATTCGTATATCCGTGTGTTTATTTGTTCGTGCGTCTGTCATCCCATCCGTTCGTAGAGATCTCACCCGTATGACGAAATTCCCGATAGCCTATTTTAGGGATCTTTCTCCATAACCATTGAGAGATGATGTTATGGCATTGATTGGTCATAATGGACTTGATTGTAAAGCATTTGGGAGTCTTAATCCAACAAATGAGAGTTTAGTTGGGTCATTACTCTTGGATAGTGATTAGTGCCATGAGAGTGGGCTAGTCTAGCTAACATTGTTGTGTTCCATGCCCTAGGTGGTGCATTCATTGTCTCCTTGTTGCATCACTCATCCATTGCCTTGCCTATAGATTAATTGCCATTTCCTAGATCATTCGCCTTTATCATATTGTTATTTCTCTAGCTTAATCTTGATTGCATTTGCTAGTTTAATCTTGTTGCTTGATTGTTGGTTTGGTTAGTGATTAGATTGCATTTGTTTGTTTATTATTTTAGTCTTTAAATTGCATCATCATCCACCTTGATTGCTCTTGCTTAACACAACTCTTTGCATTCCTATTGTGCATCCTCATACTCCTTTGGGTTCGATCCTTAAGTGCTTAACAATGACATGATTGTGTGAGCATTTGTTGTTATAAATTTAATTGATTATGCCTTAGTAAATCCACAAAATGCATTTGCTTTTTGTTTGATCTTGTTGCTTTTGCTTGTTGGTTTGGTTATGATTAGGATGCATTTGTTTGTTTCTTATTTATCTTGTTTCTTGTTTTAGTTTCAATTGCATCATTCCCATCTCGATTGCTCTAGATTGACATAGGATCTTGCATCCTTATTGTTGCAACCATTACTCCCTTGGGTTCAAACCTCAAGTGAATACAATGATATTCATGCATTTTACCCATTTTAGATTCATAGTTTGCATATGTTTGCATTCATTCATGTTCCATACTATGCATTTTAGAGTCCCATTAGGATCATTCTTGCATTCGCATAGCATTTTGAGCATCTCAGGAACAATGGAGCATTTTGGAGCGTTTTGGAGCAGAACAAACCTGAAGACTGCAAGTTAGGCATGAAACTGAAGAGTTGGAGCCAAAACCTCAAGAACTGAATATTGTGCAAGCCTAGTACCCCTCAACTCGTCAACACAACTCGCTTGGTATTGGCGAGTTCAACCTCCATAATTAGCCAGAAACCAAAGTTTTGGGGAACTCGCCAGTTGTACTTGCCATGCACAGGCGAATGCAAGCCATTTGGAGCGTTTGCTGAAGCTGGACCCTCTAACTCGACTCCTCAACTCACCATGCACCCTGAAGCATTATGGACCGACTTCATTTATTTTGACCGACTTTACTTTTTTGTTGACTCGATTTAGGGCTTCCGTATGTTGGGCCCTATAAATACCCTTTTAAGCGAAAAAATGCAGTATCCGAGTTTTAACCTAGTTTTTGCCTCTTTTAGTTAAATCCAGAATTCTCTCTGCCTCTTTTTGATTTTGTTCTTGCTGTTCTTATGAAATTCATAGTTTCAGGTTGAATCTCGTTTTAGGTTGGTTAGATTTCGTTTCAAGCTTTATCTTATGTCTTTCATTATGCTTTCTGTTTTCAAGTTAGAGGCTGCGCATCTATCCATGGAGTGAGTAGTCTGTTTAGGGTTTTGTGAGGAGATGAAGTAGATCTGGGTTTATTTTTGGGTCTGTGATGTTTATGCTTGAATATTGCTATAAGTTGCTCTAGAATGAATGTTCTTCATGCCTATTTTGACTTGATCACTCAGAATTGGATTCGTAGGCTATCTCACCCGGAAGGTGTTCGATGATATGCTTAGCTTAGGTTCAGTTTAGGATTGATGCATTCTGGCCCAAGGAATTGGATGTTCAAAGCGTCAGTTAGTCATGTAGGATAGGCACGTTAGTTCCATTTTGGGCGTGTGATTACCAAGGGATTGGGTTAGGTTATGCATAAACTGAGATTTCATGACCACGGGAGTGGCTTGTTTACCTTAGTATCCTGATTCATTGCTTGCCTGTTTAGGTTGTTAGATAAAATCAAAACCCAGATTTCAATTTAGTTCATTGACTTCACTCTCCTCACAAACCCTTCTTTCTCATATAGTTTGCACTCGCTATTCACCTTGCTTAGTTTACTCATCCTGTTTTTGCATTTTTTACTTAGTTTTTGTTTACAAGTTAGATATGTTTTTGCTAGACAGTTGCATGCCATACCTGTTTTCTGCTAGACAGTTGCATGCCATATATGCATTTCTTGCTTGCTTAGTTTCTGCATTTTTAAGTTGATTGTGATAGAATCACTTCCATTTACCATTTTAACTGAATTAGCTTGAACTAGATAGCTATCCATACCCTAAGTGTTAGCAGCTCACTTTGGTTCGACAACCTTATATACTATAACGATTTGATAATTTGAAATAAAAATCATGTTATCAAATTGGCGTCGTTGCCAAATAAGTGTTTGCTTACTACATTTTGGGTCAAACGCTTTCTAGGCTCAAGTTTTTACTGTTTTTGTGTCTTAACTAGTGTCTAGACTTGCTTTTTCTCTTTTTGTTGTGTTTAAGGTCACCCAGCTAGTCCAACTCGCCGGGTACCCCTGCATTCAGTGGTTTGAGCTGTATCTCTGGGTCTCTACTGTAACAGCCACCTTGCAAATTGACAGACTGAAATAAAATAGATAACACCATACAAGAGGAATCACAAGACACACCACCTACCCCACCCACCTCGCCCGTTCATACCTCATGAATTATTGAAGAAAGAGATATGCCTAAGCCTCACACTCCGCGTTATGGCATNTGAATTATTGAAGAAAGAGATATGCCTAAGCCTCACACTCCGCGTTATGGCATAACTCCACCTGACGACTCTGCTAC